>JADRCD010000245.1:0-20865 GCA_019843815.1 Montemys delectorum
TGAAGCTCTCCTGTATAATCTTGGTCTATCACTCCAGGATGAACCACGAGCCCTTTTAATGTTAGAGAGGAGCGACCTAGAATAAGGCCGACACTCCCTTCAGGCAGGGGACCTTTGAAATCAACTGAGACGAGCTGTGCGCCCACATGTGGCATTAGTAAGAATTGGGAGGTGGAACGGAGGTCCAATCCTGCGGAGCCTCTTGTAGCTCTGCAGCTAGAGGTGTCCCCCGGTTGTAGGCTTGTGTCCCATATTTTTTGGGGCCCTGGGATCTGGGGCCCAGAAACTCGTTTTTTGGAGTACCTTCATCTCTTCCCGATAGTGGGGAATTATGTTGAATAAGCTTTCCTTGAATGTCCCTAACTGAACGACATTTATTGGCCCAATGATAGCCTTTCCTACATTTAGTATATAAGCCTGGAGTCTTTTTCTGTGCAGGAGTACGACATTCCCGTTTCAAATGACCCGGTTTGCCACAATTATAACAGACTTTACGGTCGTTAGGACTTGGGCGATTCTGGCTTTGCAAGATAGCTGCTGCGAGGCCAGCATTAGTTAGTGGACTTCCAAGTCCTCGGCAGATCTTTATCCAATCTGTCAACCCTTTGCTTTTCCTAGGGGTAATTATTGCCTGGCATTCTGGCAAAGCATTTTCATATACCAGTTGTTCTATTAGTGGTTTAACCTGCTCCGGATCTCCAAAAATTCTGCCCGCTGCTTCTGTCATCCTAGCCACAAAATCCGAGAATGGCTCCTGGGGGCCCTGTAATATCTTTGTTAGGTGTCCCCCGGCCTCTCCTTTCTTTGAGAGGGCTTTCCATGCTTTGATAGCGGCAGCAGAGATCTGGCCATATGCTCCCCAATCAAAGTTTGTCTGATCATTAACGAACTGTCCCTGCCCTGTTAACAATTCAAATGTCCACTGTCTTCGACTGCCTTCTGCATTGGTTAGTGGACTTCCAAGCTCTCTACACACTTTCATCCAAGCCTCTAGTTATATGGAGTAATAGCAGCTCGGTATTGCTTAGTGCACTGTTCATACACTAGTTGTTTGATCAGTGGCATGGCTGCATCTGGATCACCAAAGATTCTCTCTGCAGCTTTTATTAATTTAGCCACAAAGTCAGAAAACGGCTCCATGGTGCCGTGTAAAAAAAAAAATTTTTTTTTTGTAAGATTTTCGCTTACCTCCCCTTTATTACCAATCTGATTCACCTGTTTAAAGACTTACAATGGGCAACCAGTCTGTAGATTAATCTGAAAGTCTGTTTGCTAATCAACAGCAAAGCAACTTTGCCCCAAAGTCATATCCCTATCCCAAGCTTGATTCCCAGCTGCGTGATTAGCGTCTGCCTGTTCATTAGCAAATTAAAGTGAAAGGGGCTGTGATCCGTAAGTATGGACTCAGCCAAGGACTTTATAACCTTAAAATCCAAAGCTCATGAAAACACTGACCCTGTGTATCTTGAAAAACTGGATAAACAAGTGACAATTCAATTCTAACTGTAGAGTCGATGGTAGGCCCTGCATCCAGCTCTCCTTCTCTGACTCTACCGAACGCTCCTCCTCTATCTGTTCCAATGCTACTTGTGAGTTCGCCGCAGGCCGGGAAGCCTCGCGGTTCTGCTCTAATGCTGCCTGGGAGTTCGCCTTCTGCCCCATTCCCAGCAACCTCTGGCGGAGGTGCTCAGCCAGGCTGGGTACAGTAGCCCGGCAAACGGTAGCACGGTGAGGCACCGCAGAAGCGCCAGCCGCCGGTAGGGCCACACGGCAGCCACGAGTTCGTCGCCGTTCGCTATGAGCGCTGGCCCAGCCACTAGGCCCGGCCGCAATCTCAGCCCAGACTGAGACCTGCTGCCCCAGGCCCCGCCAGGCCGGGCTCTGCAAGGCACCACGTTGCCTACCACCGCCATCTTTCTTTCTCTTTCGATTTGGTGGCGGCGGTGGCTCCTCCCAGCGAGCTGCTTCCTCAACAGGACCCAGTTCTTTTAACTCAGAACTATCAAGCCCCAAAACCTCTAGTTCCTTTATCGGATAAAGAGATCTCTTTTCTGAGGCCTGTTTCTCCTTACACGTCTCTCCCAGGGTGTGCTTCCCCTCATCTCTCACTTCCACGGACTGAGCGCCTTTGGAAGGGCCTGTTTTCTTTGGCATGCCTTTTCCTTTTTCTTTCTGAGCTCCTAATCTCTTATCTTGCTCTGTTTCTGACATACTGTCTTGTAGATCAAGACCAAACATGCCTCTCAGAGCTTACCTTTTTCCTGTAGTTCTGGACCCTCCCCGAAAAACGGGGGTCTCCTCGGTGATGCCTGTGATGGTGAATTCCCGGGTTTCTGGCACCACGTGTGGTCCGCGATATCTTCCCGCCGGCAGGAATACACGGACACACACACAGGATCCTTCTACAGCACCTTTATTACCATGTGGCGAGGAGAGGGCAAACCTCGGACAAAGCACCGTTTATATACACCCTGGAGTGGCGTGTTTATCTCTGATTGGCTGTTTGCTCATTACCTCATGAGACGCCTCGGGATAGGCTGTGACTTGGCGCGTTTTGGCCCTAGCACATGCGCAGATGGGCTGAGACTTAGCGCGCTCTGGCCCTAGGCACATGCGCAGACTATGTGCTAAGGGAAGAAGAAACCGGATGCCGGCACCATCTTGTAATGGAGGCTGCCGGCTTAGTGTGGCTCTCTACAGTTTTGGTCTCAAACAATTTGTATTCATCCTCCAGCTTAACAGTAAGGACCTGGACAGGTCCTCCAGCAGGCCCCCTCAATTGAGGGCCCACAGGAAGGAAGTGGATCTGAGCTCCTATCTTGGAAAGCAAATCTTTCTTGAGCAAGGGATAGGGACAGTTAGGGATGACCATGAATGAGTAGGATACCCAGTCCACACCCAGGTCCACAACTCTTTGGATAGTCCATGAATATTGTTTAGTCCAAGTGGCCCCTTGGACCCATGATTTATTGCTGGAGATTGGTCTGTCAGCTTGGAGGAAGACTGAGTGTTGGGCCCCAATACGCAGTATCACCAAGAATTGGGTGAGTTTCCCCTCCGCTTTCAAGGTTACTCTGTGCTCTTGTGGGGGGGGGGTTAAACCTGTCCTCCTTAGTCATAGTCTTCCCCCAGGGCTAACACCTTCACTGTTTGGGGCATTTTCCCCAAGGCCTGGGATTTCCCACCCCTGGCTTCTGTTTGTTGAGGCACTCTCAGGCCCAGTGGCCCCTCTCCTTTTTGGCTGCTGCGGTCATAGGGTGTATACTGACAGAATGTCTCCATGAGTTGTTCTAGAAAGGCAGCAGGCAACTTATCTGATCCCTGTCTAACCTCACGTACCTTGGTCAAATTTGTGGGCTGCCAAGTGGCTGCCTTGAGATCTACCAACAGAGCCTGGTGGTAGACCTTAAGGTGCTCCTTACCTTCGTCTGAATTACAGTCCCAATCAGGTCGGGTTAAAGGGAATCTTGCGTCAATGTCTGCTGGGTTTTTCCAAGGCAGCCCCCATGTCTGAGGTCATATTATTTTGGGCTTCATTGAGGATACTTTCTCTCTCCTCAGTGGTGAAGAGGGCCTTCATAAACTGTTGTATGCCATCCCAGGTGAGCTGATGAGTAAAGAGGCCAGTTTCAAAGAGATTAATCAAATACTTGGGATTATCTGAGAAAGGGGGATGCTGAGACTTCCAATTGTATAGGACAGCAGATGAGAATGGCCAATATTGCACAGCCTGATTGTCCTCATCTATGGGCCTGTAGGCTCGGAGGGGGAGGGCCACTGTTGTATTGGGTGAAGTGGCCCTTTTGCTCTGGGTCCTCATGGCTGGTCACAGTTCTGAGGATCCTTCCTCATTCTCCCCTCTTGCTGGGACCAGAAGAAGTGCATGTGTGTGTGTGTGTGTGTGTGTGTGTGTGTGTGTGGGTGTGTGTGTGTGGGTGGTAAAGGGACATTGGGCAAAGGCTCAAGGGAGATCCTTGAGGAGGGGCTGTGGGAACTGTGGCCATGGTAGGGGGTAAGGGAGTGGAGGATCCATCAGTAACAGATCTGCTGTGGAAAGGTCCTGGAGGATGTTTTTCTTTACAGACTTGTAGGTCTCTACGAGGTTCTTCTCTTTCATGGCCAGGACCTGTGAGAGTCTCAGAAACAAAAAGGTTTTTATCCAAGAGTGGGGGTTCCTCTACTAGATCCTTCCAGGCACTTGGTCTGGGTGCCTGAGGGACCCTGGTCTAAAGATTCTTTCCTCTATTGCTTTGGTCATTTTCAAGTGGAAGGTTCTTCCAGGTGGCTACCCTACTCCAAAGGTGGGCCATTCGGAAGAGCAGAGAGTAACTAACTAGCCCTTCTTTACTACTACTGACAAATTTTCTCCTCTTTCCCCAACTTCTCTCCAGTGGTTAACTAAGATGTTTAACGGAGTAGATTCAGTTTGCCCCATGTCCAAACATAACATCAGTCCAAGTCAAAGAACACAGAGAAAGACAGTCAAAACACAGACAGTTCACCCCCGCCATAGGCCCAGAAACCAGGTAATAACAAGATTCTGTTGACTCCTGCCGATACTGCGTCTTGCCCTTTTCAAAAGGAGCAGAGTCTTCCTAAGTCTTTCCAGGGGACCTGAAGCATCCTCCAGACTTCTTGCAGCAATTGACCACACCGGATCAGAGGCTTTCCAGCCGACACTGTACTTGAGAGCCAAAAGTGAAAGCAAAAGACAGAGAGACAAAGACAAACACCTATGAGTAGGTGCCTGTTGCTAAGCTTGGTCTTTCCCCTCTGATCAGCCTTGTTGGTGGTTGCTTGGGGGTCTCCTCGAATCCTGGATGAGCCCCCAAATGTAAGACCCCTGACTCTCGGTCAGTGGTTCTTACTTCGAGACACCCCCGAGTAAGACCCTGAGACACAGGTTGATGCAAAGGCAAAAGGTTTGTGTTCTGGCACATCAGGTCGACCTTCAATTTACCTTCAAGGTGAGTGACTAGAAGGTGACCCCCAACCCCAATTCACCTTCAACTCACCCTCAAGGTGAGTGACTAGAAGGCCACCTGCAGCCCTAATGGCTATTACAAGCAGTTTTTATACTTTTTACGGGCACAGGTTATATCAGCAAAGGTTACAGTTCAAACTTATTGGCTAAGCATATTGTCTTTTAAATCTATTGGCTAGCAAGCATGACGTACATTTGAACTCTACCTGGGACTTTCCAGAGGGTCAGGTGACTATTAGTCACTACATTCTGAGAATTTTTTACTCAAGAATGTTCCTGTGGGTGTAGAATGGAACTTGGCCTAGCCCTGACATCAGGCAAGAAGGGGGAGCTGTAAGGAGGGTGTGGGACTGGAAAATCCTTTAGGGTTCCTCAATGTCAAGTCCAGATAACACACTAGTCAGGACATACCACTCACATTAGAGCTGGCTTGAGCATTTCCTTGGCCTTTCTTGTGTCTTGCCTCTAAACACTAGCTGATGAAAATAATTAGTGATGATTTAATGTTTAGGATGAGAAATTCCATGCTCATAGAACTTTCTGTATGTGCCATACACACCCTCTGAGGGTCACACACAGCTTAAAATATCACTGATCCTGCCTTAGAAATCAGGCTTTAAATTTGTTTTTGATTAATCATGAATTGATAGTAGACGTAAAGAATATGTAAGTAACTTCAGAATTCAGAGTACTATTGTGTCTGTTTTCATTTTATGGCACTACAGTGGCGCCATTTAGAGTGTGTAATGTAAACAAATTCAGAATGCTTAGCACACTGTGCCTGTTGCCATTTTCCTCATGTAACTGACATTGTTTTTCAGGTATAACTTTGATTATTAACAATTTACCACTGCATGTCACTAATCCAAGGAAGTTCAGGATTTGTGTTCATGTTCATACACTTACACATGCTAAATGCAGAATTCTGTGAGTAGCTATGTGTACTGGGTCATCTGTCACATAGGAACACATACCTATTGCATACATAGACACTTACACCAGCTCATAGACATGCATACATGTCCAGGCCCAGCATATGCACACATGGATGCAGATACAGTTTTGTCTTTGATCCAGGGTGATGAGGTCACCTTGCATTTGCTTTGCAACTAAAGAGAGAACCATAGTGCCCCTCTCAGAGATTACAGGTATCTTAGCTACTATGAATTAAGCAGATTTGGGTTCTTGGCCATTGAGACCTCTAGCTCATTTATGCTTAACTTGTCCCATTGTATCATGGAAGCCCCATGATGGTCTGAGAAATGCTCTCCACTGCTCTCCTGATATTTTAGAGATAAAGGTAGATGGTGTTTTTTCTTCCCTTTTCATGCCTCAAGAGTATTTTCATTGTGAATATGTGACACATTGTCATGACTTCCGTTGTCTGGAAGCCAGATACTACCTCCAAAAGTTTCAATTTGACTCCTCTCCCCCCCCCCAAAAAAAAAAAAACCAAGGAAGAGCTGTGGTTAGTTCTCACACAGGAATCTGCTAAGTATGTGAAAGTCTGTGTATGAGAGAAGACAGAATCACTGTGTGCCTTCAGATAATCAGAAATAGGACCCCGAGACTATATGGTTTCAACCTTCCTTTATCTGTACTCACTCAGCCATTCAAGTCAAGAATAAACTCAAATCACAGGAAATTGGGAAAATGACACAGTTTGAATTAATAGGACCATGTATTCTATTCCTCATATATGATTACATGTGCTTAAAGTATGCAGTAATACTTTCTGTCAATAGAACCCAAAAAAATCAACAGACTTCATCAAGGACAGAATATGTCAGCAACAGCTTCCTCTTCCAACATGGCAGCAAATGGCTTTCTCGATGATGATAAATGTCAAAAAACAACAGAAGTAGGTTAAACATGGAGCTATGACCAGGCATTGGGACACCACACCAAGGCTGAGGTATGAATGACAGGTAGATGGGCAGAGGACAGCTTTTGACATGCTCATTTTCATCCTGAGGTCACAGTGAAGATGGGGATGACTCTGCAACAGGATACAGGGGCAGATAAATGGCCATCAGGAGCATTCAGTAGAAGCTGCCAGAGTTTACAAGTAATGGAATAGAAAGAAAAAAATATACATTGTCACAGAGGGAATGAATTGCAAAGAAAAGAGGGCATTAACATATATCCTCTCACAAGAGGAAGGAGAATAGGGAGGGATAACTAACACTAAATATCTTTGAAAAAGCCACTGGAGACTTATTATTATAGAAGCTAACTAAAATGCAGAAATGACTTTAAATGGAACAACCATACAATGAAGGGACAGAATCTCCCCCAGGCACCATAGGCTACCAAATAAAGAGCTCAACATGAAGTATAGTTTACCTCTTTTCAAATCGTTGATCGCTGGGATCCCATAGATACCTAGATATTATAGGCTATTACCTGTGCTTTTAGTTACTCTTTAGAACATGACGATAAGATTAAATTGCTGAAGGCACCAAACAATGAAGTCACAGGGCTCAAGAAATCAAGCTGGTAATGACTTGGAAGCTTCATCCCTACTTTCATAGTGCTGCAAGTTTCTATGCATGCTGCTAGAGGAGAAAAATAACCAACAATATAACTTAGCTGTGAATCCTGCAAACTACAATAATGAATGCTCTAGCAAGATGACCATCAGTGGCACAAATGTTATGGGAATAGCCAATAACTTTCTGACTAGATCTAAAACTTGTGCCACAAGACCAGAGTCATGCTTGCTACTGTTAACTGGACTAAAAACCCATAACTGGCTAGGACATAGGTCCTAGCAGGAGAACCAAATACTACATTATTCTGATCAATTGACATAGTATTAAATTTCTCCTAAGTTTTCATCTTTATGCTCATAGATTAGCACATCTCTCAACTCTTATCAGAGAAGCTCATTTTGCTGTAGTTGGTGATTCATAGAGACCAATGACTGGTCAAAGTTCAGGAAGTAAGGGTTTGTGAAGTACTCATCTCTAAATGGTAATTTTGTATCACACTCCTCTCCCCAAGGCACATGGATCATTGTAGAAGAGAAATTAGGGAGATTGTAAGAGTTGGAGTTATTGGAAATCTGAGAAACACTATTTGTGATCATCATGGGGCTGTTGCATACATGAAATCTCAGAGGTTGTGAGCAGCATGCACAAGACCTGCACAAAATTAAGCCAGCCAAAACTCTAGCAGTTTTGGGAGGAGGGATCATGAAGTCCCACACCTTTCTGAGGATCTATTGATAACTTATGGCTTCTGGGGAAGAGAGAATCTGTTTTCTCAGGGATATGTCTCCAGCGAGGCTTCCTATGATCTAGTAGATGCTACTGTACCTGTGTGCACACAGTCAGCACTGAGTAGTGCCAGTGAAAACTCATATAATAAGAAATTACAACAAACAAACAAAAAACAAAAAACAAAACCCTGAAGCCATGGAGCTTTGCAGTGCAGCAGTGGGGACCATTAATATGATGAACAAATAAGTGATGGCGAGATGGGAAAGAGAAACAGAACGCTATGTGTTCTGTGGAAAGAGGCAGAATTGGATACGTAAAGGCAGTGAGGACCAGGCTGATGTGACTGGCCTGTACTGCCTCCTGAGGCCATGGTGATGCACAGATCTATGATGCCACTGAGTGCCATGTCTTTGTCTGTGGTGCTATAGCAACCAAGGTTTGTTTGGTGACCATGACCAGTGTTACCACCAATCAATGACCTTGTAGATGCATGTGCTCTAGGCTGCTGCATGAAGCCATATCGGTGGATCATGTTATGGCAGGGAGGCCATACTGACTTAAGTGTCCTTCGCTGCCACCTGAAGCCATGCTAATGTCCGTAGGTTATGGCTGCCTCACAGGGGCTTGTCTGGGTCCATGGTCCTACTGCAGCTGGAGGCCCTCTCAATTTTTGGTCTCATCAGAAACCTTGTGGAAGACCATGATCCCGTTCCCACCGTCTCTAAGGAGCAAAGAAGCTCCTTTTGCAGTGATATCAATAACTGCAGATGCACAGTTTAGAAACAGGGACATGGAAATCTTCTGTGACAACTCCTACACCCCCTCCAATTCCCACCTTCCCAAAGAAGAAGGAGCAGACTAAACCAGAAGATATCAAAGAGAATTCTGAAAACATGAGATAAGAATGCTGAAGTTATCTCTGCATAATTGATGGTTTCTGGGGGTGGGGGAGAGGGTCCATGAGGGGAAAGACTCAATTCTATTTATGGGACAGGCCACTGAGAGTTTGACCCTGTTCCAGTAAGTATATAGATAACGCAAATTGGATTTTTGTTTTTAAATTATTCTTTGTAAAATTAAAAAATTATTTTATTGATTTTTAAATTTTTTATTTTTATTTTTTACTTTTTTTGGTGACAAAGAGGTCACAAGGGTATAGAGGCAGACATGGAAGGACATGTGTGATTGGGTACATGATGTAAAATTCCCAAACAATCAATAACAAATATTATGTTAAAAATTAACCTCTGATGTATTCATAAATAAGGAAATTAAAGTGCTGAAATTCATCAAAGACTGAAATGATGCTATAATGGTAACAAAAATGTGTTGATTTGATTATACAACACAATTGTGTTCTTGTATTGATATGGTATACTTGCCATAGAATATAGACAAAATAATCAAAATAATTAAAGACATTTAAAGATATGGAAGTTCTCACTACATAAATTTGATAATTATATGTTGTGTACCTGTGGTGGTTAGTGTTAATTGTCAACTTGACAGAATCTAGAAACACCTAGGAGATGGGTCTTTGAGCAAACCTATCTGGGATTGTCTTGTTGCATTAAGTGATGTAGGAAAAACTATCTTCACTTTAGGTCACTCTATTTGCTCATCACAGGGGGCTTTGATTAGATCAGATCAGATCTTTTATCCTGTGAATGCCACCATCAATCAACTGAAAATCTTACAGAGAAGAAAACCTCAAGGAAGAGAAGAGAGAATTTTTGCTCCAGGTTACTTGTGCTCAGGTTTCACTATTGATTCCTCCCAGGATTGTCAGCCTGTGCTGAAGATATGTTTGCCAGATACAAAGCACAGCAGAGTGAGCCTATTCAAGAGAAAGGGGAGTTGGGTGGAAACAAAGGGAGAGGAAGAATGGAAGAGCAGGGCAGAGATGAGCATGGTTAGGTTTATGCCCAAATAGTTTATTTTTTAGAGGCTATTGTGAATGAGAGTATTTCAAAAATTTTATTTTTAATGTGTTTGTTATAGGCATATAAAAAGGTCTTTTAAAGTTAACTTTGCATTCTTTTAGTTTTTGAATCTCCCACGGTCTTTATCTTCTAGAATTTCATTCTTTTTATCAGAACTTTCACCTATTACTTTCTACCTTTTGCTTGTAAGCCAACAGAATTTGATTGACAGCTGATGCTTCCATACATTGTACAATAGATTCTCTCCACATTTCTCCCTTTTAGTCCAACAAAAGACTCTTACAATTATAAACCATATACAATAATAAAAATTATGAAAACTACCATAATATAAGGAATATAAGGCTTATATTCCTTATGTTTAGTCCATATGTATTTGGTAACCTTGGAGAAAGTATTCTACCATTTATCCCATCTTGGGGAGCTCAGAGTTCCGAATTTAAATCACTTTCTATCAGAACTTGCATTACCAAGCAAAAATATCTTCTAAGAACTAAAACATTCTCTTAAATCCTAACAACTTAAGCTTAATTGTGAGAGTATAACTATCTAGTCTTCAATCCCATCAGAGACTTGAAAAGGAATATAAAAATTACTGGAGAATGCAGGAAGTGCAGGCGAAGAGCTTATAAAAGTACAAAACAAAACAAAACAAAACAAAACAGAGAAAGATGGCTGTATGGACAGTCCCGCCAAGTCTCTTTGTGTTGTTGGAGCACCATTTGTAGCCTTATGAGACATTCTTTTGTGAACCAGAAAATGTGATGGATTTCTTACTCTGTCTTGGTAAAATTTTGCAGCAGACTTCCCTTTGCCAGTTGGTCCAGTTTGGATAGCATATTATCAGCAGCTGAGGCAAGGGAAGCTTTCTGCGTAGTGGCCAGCTTGCCACTTTTGAAGAAAACTCTAGAAAGGTGTCCTTTGATGAGATAATGTTCTTTGAAGTAAAATGGGGGAGTTGACAGAAACTCTCGTCAAAAAATCTTTTTCTTAATAAAATATCTTTAAATTGAATGTTCTATATGTTTCTGAGGTTTCTGAAGACTATCTACCTATAGCATATCTGAATTGTTTGTTTCTAAGTATTTGCTATCTGTTCAAACTTAGGAAGTATGTTTCTGAACTAAACTGGACTAGTATCTGTAGTATTAAATATTATTGAATAGGTCTGTGTCCCAGCGTTGACCCTGTGCCACAGCTCTCCATACACAAATTCCGCAGAAGAAAGCTGGTCTCCCAAGAGTGCTGACATACTTGTGAGCACAGGTAAGACTACAACTTCTGCTCAAATTCTTCTTCTGTTCAAATTCACTTCTGCTCCAAGGGACCCACCTGGAGCCCTCAGGACACAGGAACCCAGGAGTATCCTGGGACAAGATCCTTCCAGTTTCCATCTATTCCTGGAGCTGACCCTGTGCCACAGCTCTCCATACCCAAATCTCGCCCAGAGAGAGCTTGTCTCCCAAGACGACTGACCGTTTGAGAGCACAGGTGACACCACCACTTCTGCTCAAATTCCTGGCCCAAGAGGAATCCACCCAGAGCCATCAGGACACAGGATCCAAGAGACGGCTAGGGACAAGATCCTTCTGGTTTCCATAAGCACCTGGAGCTGACCCTGTGCCACAGCTCTCCATACCCAAATCCCGCTGGGAGAAAGCTGGTCTCTCGGGAGTTCTGACACACAGGTTTGCAGAAGGGCCACAGCCAGAGACAAAAAGACCAGGTAACACCAAGAATAACTAGATGTTGAGAGGCAAGAACAAGAACATAAGCAACAGAGACCAAGGCTACTAGGCATCATCAGAACCCAGTTCTCCCACCACAGTGAGCCCTGGATACCCCAACACACCAGAAAAGCAAGACTTTGATTTAAGAATCACATCTCATGATGATGATAGAGGACTTTAAGGAGGACATAAATAACTCCCTTAAAGAACTACAGGACAACACAGGTAAACAGCTAGAAGCCCTTAAAGAGGCAACACAAAAGTCCCTTAAAGAATTACAGGAAAACACAGGTTCAATTCCTTCAACCAAACAGGTGAAGGAATTGAACAATACGATCCAGGATCAAAAAACGGAAATAGAAACAGTAAAGAAATCACAAAGGGATACAGCCCTGGAGATAGAAAACCTAGGAAAAGACATCAGGAGTCATAGATGCAAGCATCACCAACAGAATACAAGAGACATAAGAGAGAATCTCAGTCACGTAATAGTCCCATTTCCTGCTCTTAGGAGGATAAACAGGAAGTGTGAGGGAGTGATTTATGACAGGCTCTACTGAGCTCAGTGCTGGGTGGAGCAATTAAAGGACAGAAACAGGAGGAAACTGGATTCCAATCTGTAGGGAATATTTAAGATTCCTGGGACCGTGTGGAAGGAAGATGGGAGAAGAGAGTGAGGGCCGGAGGGGTGTGTGTGTGTGTGTGTGTGTGTTCAGATATTTCTGTTTCATCTTGAAGAACTGTGAGTTCTTGCCTTGGATTGTCTTTCTTCAGACCTCCGGCCTCCTCTGAGACTTTCATCACCTCTAGCTCACAAATCCTCAGCAGAGCTGACATTTTCCTTTATTCTCAGATCTGAGCAAGGGTACTGGAGCCTCACACATGCATGCAGATGCCCTGCCCCCGAGTGTTCTTATTTCACTGGGCAGCTGCATTTATTGGCTGAACCTGGAACACTGCAGGCTTGAGGCTTGCTGGGAGGTGGGGCACACAGTGCTCACTGGCCAAGGATTGGTTTGCTCACCTCCCACTCAGTAGGTCCTGTGCATAGCTGGCGTTAGTCTCTATCCAGAGCTGGACCTGGCTGGTGCTCCCAGTCTCTCATAGGAAGGGGCTGACAGTGACTATCCTTAACAATGTAGTGAAATGAGTAAGAGCCACTCCATATATTCAATATGTATTCCATGTTATAGCCACCCAAGCCTACACATATGTCTTTCCACACCTACACACATTGCACACATGTACACACAAAGACATCCCAGTGTTCACAAAGTTGAACTGATCTTAGGACTCTGTGGCACTTTCCTTTCCTTTTCCTTTGTCTTTTCTTTCTTTTTTTTCTTTTTTCTTTTCTTTTCTTTCTTTTTTTTTTTTTTTGCTGAGACTGTTATTGTTTTTTTTTTAAAACGTTTTCCCCACTTTTTCTTTTCTTTTTTATTAATCATTCCACTTGTTTACATCTCAAATGATAGTCTACTTCCTGCTCACCCCCTCCACTGTCAACCACATCCCATGCTATCCCACTTCGAGGTTACCCCTCCACAAACCCCCCCACCCCCCATCTCACATCTGCCATCTCCCCATCTTCTATGCCTGTATGGGAGTGCTCTCCCATCCATTCACACTTTCATGCCTACTGCTCCTGCATCCCCCTACTCTGGGGCATCACACCTCTCTGGGACCAAGGACCTCCCCTCCCATTGCTGTCAGGAAAGGCCATCCTTTGCTACATATGTATCTGGATCCATCGATCCCTCCTTACTTGGTGGTCTAGACTTTAGGAGAACTGGGTGGTCATGCCAGCCTGTGTTGTTCTTCCAATGCAGTCCCTCTCTGTTCCTCCAGTCCTTCCACCAGCTCCACTACCAGCTTCCCTGAGCTCAGTCTAATGGTTGACTCCAAGCATCCACATCTGTACTGGTCAGTTACTGGCTGGACTCCCAAAGAATGGCCACACTAGGTTCCTGTCAGCAAAGCACCTTCGTGGCACTTTTCATACTTTGTTTTTTTCAGACGTTGCTAGCCAATGGGAAGAGTCTGCAATCACTTATTGTTTACAATGAGATTGGCTGCAAGCACAGGCCTTCACACAGTTACTGCCTGTTTGGAGCTACAGAGACCTGAAACTCTTCCAAGCTATCATGTTTATAGTAAGCTTTTTGTTTTCCTGGTTAATCATGGATTCACTGCAGAAAGACATGGAAAAGTTAACCATTGCAAAATGCACATGGCAGGCGTTTCTCCCTTTACTCTGTTGGGTTCTGCAGTATGTGATTTTTGTCTCTGTGTTGTCCTTTCAGTCCTGTGTTCAACACTCTTGTCTTCACAGTGAGTTGATCATTACTCATTTACCAGAGCATTTCACTGGCCTAAGAACCTGCTGAACTTATGTTCTTCATACCTGACAGTTAACTGTATTGGGTCATCAGTTACACACAAGCACCCATGTGTGCAGATTGACACCTGTGCAAACATGCAGGCAAACACACATGGAAACACATCCACACACATGTATGCACCATGCACTGTTCCTCGTACTGTTGGTTGCCCCAGGATGATGGCCTCCCTGCATTTTCTTTGTAACAAAAGAACAGACCCTGGTGTTCCTCTCATAGAAATGGGGGTGTCCTAGGTCTGAGGTGAGCAGAATTGGTTTTTCAGAAACTCTCTTCCTCTGTGTGACCCTGACTCACTCTTTTCTGGTCTCATCTCACTGTGACATTTAGGCTCTAAAGTACAAGCTTCCCTGGTAGCTATCCAGAGGCAAAGGTGGCTGCACTCCTCTCTCTCTTCCTCTTCTCGAGATTTGCTAGCAGAGAAACATGAGTCAGGGTTGCAGGTATGATGAAGTCAGCTGCTCTACCCCAGTTCTTCAGCTACTAGAATTGTGTTGTGACGCTCACATTGAAACCAAGGAGGAATATGTTCAGGGCCTAGACAAGACAACACTAAGAATGTGACAGGATGTGTGTGGTTGGTGGAAGGGATGACTTTGTCTCTAGAATATCAGAGACACAGTTTTTAGATATCAGCCCCTTTTCCATAAGTCTGCTTCTCCAGCCATTCTATCCTGTCAATGGACTAAATAACCTTTAATCAGTGTGTGGGGGTACTAGCAAGATGCCACAGTATGAGTAGGCAGAAGCGTATTGCTATCAGTGGGCAGTGATATGATATACTTGCAATGTATACAAGTGATGTACTTGTAATGTACTTACCTGTAACTAGGACCAGGGAGCTCCCATCCTCACAGACAGACTTCATCAAGGACAGGATGACAGTGTGTTGGCTCAGGACCCCCAAGACCAAGTTCTCAGCATAAAAGAGATTCATTTGTCCCATAGGGTCAAAGGGCAGGGAATAAAAGACAGACCTAGGGGACTAGATGGAGCAAGGGCTGGGGGTGGGGAAGGGCACAAGGAAGAGGGGAAAGGGTATTTGTCCCTGAGTGGGACAAAGGTCTACCTCTGGATGGAGAGGAGGCAGGTGTGGCTAGTGGGCAAATGGCAGTTTGTAAAGGCCAGCAGGGAAACCCCGTGTTAGGATGAAGTGTTTAATTTTAATTAGGCATGTTAATTAGGGGAGCCAAATGGGCTTTTGACTGCTGGACATCAATTCTTTGATAACTAGACCTTGGTAGTTGACCTCGGGAAGAGGAAGTGGTCAGATAAACAGGATAGACTTTGGTGGCTAGCTTTAGGAACGTAATCTAATGGGTTTTGTTTGTTTGTTTGTTTGTTTGTTTTTAGCCAGGCAGAGGGAATGGAGGAGAAACGCAAGGCCTGCCAGAGTCATGTTTGCCATCTTGGGCTGTCTAGCTTCCCCTCATAGCCCATGCCAGCTGCTGACAATTTCTTTCCGCAAGATGTCAGCAACAGTTTCCCTCTGTGAAGTACTGAAGCACACAGAAGCAGATTAAAGTGTGATGTAATGTTGGCCTGTGAGCATTTTCTACACTGAGTCAGGGGCGTGTGTTTTAGGAGAATGGGAGGGCACATCTGTTCACATGCTCACATTCATCTTCAGGACACAATATTGATGTGGGAGCCTCGTAGTTTCTTCTGGATTGTGCCACTACCGCTGGTTCATGGACTAGATTGCCATTGCTGATTCATGTTGGTGCTTTGCTAGTGCACTCAACTGCTGACAGTGGAGACTGAATGGACTCCAAGAAATACTTCTAGACAGGTCCACCACCCCCTTGTCCTATTAGCCATCTTCCTCCCATACCTTTGTTCAGTGGGCTATAAGGAAAGGTGGAACATTTAGGAACCTTTATTAAAATAGGTTTTGAAAAAAAATCTAAGCCTACAAGTCCCTTCCAAAATCCAATGTATTTTCATAGCTGTGTTATCTATCTCATTGACATTTAAAAACTTTAAAGTCAGTAAAGTATTATTCAATCTATATTGGTAGATCTTATATTTCCCTTTTGTTCTATGAGCATTTTCTTTAAAGTCTTGTTAGATTTCTCCATAATTGTTTGTCTTGTAGGATTGTAAGGTATGCTTGTAGCATGTTCTGTGTCATAATGTCTAAAAAATTGTTGTATTCTAATGATACATTTGCTGAAGCATTTTGAGCCTCAATCTGTAAAGGAATCTCCAAGAATGCCATCATCTCTAACAACTTTAAGATCTCAGAATCATCCTTTTCAGAAGCAGTCCATTGAAAATCTGAATGTGCATCAATAGAATGGTGTATCAACATATGCCCATACTTTAGATTTTCAAATTCTACAAATTGGAACCCATATGCCATTGTTTGACATTATTCTGAGGTAGCTTTGTTAGATAGAGTCAGGATGCTCAATTTAGAATATTTTTTTTCCCTGTTGGTTGGTTGCCACTCTAATCTTTAAGTTTTTGTGGGTTCTTTTCATCTGGTCCTACTTTTGTGTTGTTTTAGTAGGTTCCAGACTGAATTAATTTGAAATTTATTTATTTTAATTTTTAGAATCCTCCAACCTCTGTTCTATGGCCTGTAGTCTTTTAGTCCTTTTTTTTTAAAAAAAATCTAAGTCTATTTTATTTTGATGTTTCTTTTTTATTTTTAAGATTTATTTATTTATTTATTTATTTAATATGAGCACACCATTCCTCTTTTCAGACACACCAGAAGAAGGTATCAGACCCCATTACAGATGGTTGTGAGCCACCATGTGGTTACTGGAAATTGAACTCAGGACCTCTGGAAGAGCAGTCAGTGCTCTTACCTGCTGAGCCATTTTTCTAGCCTTATTTTGATCTTTCTTAAAGAGGATATATAAAATTGTTATTATTATTGAACACATAAGTACTTGTAAGTTGACAGTCAAAGCAAAACTATATGAGGACCAAATGTTCTCTTCTGTAGAATTTTCCATTTTTTTTTTATGATGGATTTTTTTTTTTTAGAAAATATCACTAATTTTCCACTTTCTTTGAAGACTTCACATTTTTTTAAAAAAAACCACTTTTTTAAAAAGTGTTTAAAAAGACTTCACTTTTCAAAAAAAATTTCTCTTTCCTTTTTCTGAAGATCCTATTTTATTTTTCTTTATTGTTCCTTCCTTTTGGAGACTCTAGTGCATTTCTTTCTTTCTCCTTCCCTCAGAGAATTTTTTTCTTTCTCCCCTTTCTCTGGAGACTTCAGCTTATTTCCTACCTCCTTTTAAAAGAGATTCTATTGAGTTTTTCCTTTTTTTCCTTTTTTTTTTTTTGAGACTCCATTTTGTGTTTTCTCTCTCCTTTCTCTAAAAACAGTTTTTTTTTTTTTTGGGAGACTTTTTCTTTTATATGTATTCATTTATTTTTCTGTGAATGATTTCTAAACTTAATTTTTATATTTAATTTTCTCTAAATCCTCTCCTCTGGGGAATTGATCTTAATATTGCTCTTAACATTTTCTAAATTTAATATCTTTTTTTGCATTCAATTTTCTCTAAATTCTTTGTCCATCCTTGTGAGGCTTATTCTGTTTAAGGACTTCATTTGATAAAACTCAAACTATATTTATCTATGATGTTTTATATTCAGTCTTTTCCCTTCTTTTGTTCTAAAGTTTAACTTCAAACATTTCATTGATTTATGTATTTATTTTTAATTCACTTTACACCTATATCACAGCCCTATCTTCCTCTCTTCCCCATCCCATCCTTATAAATTCCTTGTCCCAATACTCCCTTCCCTTCTCCTCAGCGAAGGGGAGCCCCTCTTTGGTACCACTCACTCTGAAATATCTAATCCCACTAGCATTAGGCACATTCTATCCTGCTGAAGCCCAACCAGGCAATCCAGATAGGAGGAAAATAGGGATCTAATGGCAGGGCATAGAGGCCTAGACAGCCCCTGCTCCACTTGTTAGAGGAAACTTGAAACATTTTTTACCTCATTAGAAATTCTGCTCTCCATCTCTGTCTGGCGTCTGCTTCCTTCACTGTGACTAGCCCGACTCCCCGTCTTTTCTCTCTCAGAGAAGAGGTGCTCCTGCCTTCTACATGTAACTGGGAGCTACCTCACTGGATCTAGACCATTCCCCAAGTCAGGGAAGGTGTTGGGCCCACAGGAGCTGGGTCATCAGGCCACAAGGTATCTGGCTAACATGAGCCTTCTCAGGTAGGTTTTTGTCCTGAGAGAGAAGCTCCACCAGCTGAGTTAGCTTACAGACCTCCCTTGCTCTCTCTTTCAGGGAGATAGCCTCTTGCTTGGATAGGAAACTGAGTCCAGCTTTATGCACTGAGGCTACAGTTGAAGAGCTGGTTGTTCTATACAGCCAGGGCTTCATAAAAGAGCTACCTTCAAACTACTTCTCTGGAGTTCTTCCCTTCTTACCTGCAGCTGGCCTTGATGCACCATGATGGAGGTGGGGTGGGGAGTGGCTATTCAAGGAAGTTCTTGCCAGACATTCAGCGGGCCAAATGAAAGTGCAAGCTTTCCCATCTGGCCTCTTTATTTTCAGAAATAACGATGGAGACTTACTATATATGAATAACTGCCTAGGCCAAAAGCTTGGGATTGTTCCTCAACTAGCTCATAAGTTCATTTTCCTACTTATTCTGTTCTAAGTCCTGCCATGTGGCTAATTACCTATCCCCAGGTTCATGCATTTGTCTTCCTCAGTGTTCTGACAAAAATCTCCCACTCTGTCTTTCTGTCTCCCAGAATTCTATTCTTTTCTCCTGAAACTCTCACTTATTACTTCCTGCTTTTTGCTCATAGGCCAACAGCATTTTATTGACAGGGGATGATTCCATGCATTGCACAAGAGACTCTCTCAACAGCAGGAGGATTTGAATTTGTCAGATGATCTCTTCTACTGTACATGCCCATGTTTAACCAATTGTAGTCCTTGGAGATAAAAAACAAAACAAAACAAAACAAAACCCTGACAACAAAATTCTTGCCATTCCTTACAAAAGAAGGAAGAGTGAATCCTTGCTGTTTGGATAGAAGCTGTAATACCAACTCTTCCAAAGATTTCCAGGCTGCAAGGCTGCTCTGTAGATACTGTGTTTGCTAAATGTCACAACTGAGTGGGCAAATGAAAAACAGAAGGAGAGGGAGAAGTAAAGACAGAAGAGGGGAAAAGAATGAAGAGGAAGAAGAGGAAGAGCCAGAGGAATAGGAAGAGAGGAAAGAGGAAGAAAAAGAAGGAATTGAGGAAGAGTCTATAGGCTCTTCTGTTAAGCACCTGGTGTCCAGCACAATTTTAAGATGTTGAGCCCTTACCATACATCCAGAAATGACAATTTAATTAGAACCCCTATTGTCTACAACCCAAATTTCAAACTCATCCGGTTGACTGGTGAAGGATATGGAATAAAATGTCTGTGTCCGCATGGATCTCCAGGTGTGTTTACTAATCCATGCATTCCTCAGCTCTTCCTAGACAATGGACAATGGTCATCATCCCATCTGCTGTGTGTCTACCATGTCAAAGAGACACCACCTCATGCGGAGATGAGTGCTTGGAACAAGCCCCCTGTACTTCCTAAATGCCAAAAGAAATGCAAGACTGAATTGTATGAATAAGTTCTTGTGCATGGTATCAAAGCATCATCTGTCAACAAAGAGCTGAATGCCCACAGAAAGGCAGGAGAAAATGGGTGGGACAACTCACAGAGAAAAAGGAATTCTGGGAAAGAGTGAGGCTGAAGAGATTTACCACCAAGTTGTGAAGGAAGTTGAATGCATGAAACTAAGAAGAGGCACCCAGCCTCTCTTAGAATAGTATAAACAGCTCAATTTAGTTATAAGCTACTTGGGGAACAAGCTTACCTAAGGTATAGGCATTAATGAATAAATAAACGAAGCTCTGTGCTATTTTATGGGAACTGAGGCAGAGATAGGAAAGCACAAATGCTTACACAGTCTACTAAAACTTTCATCTAAAGAGAGTGTGACACTGCTTAGGGAATCTCCTTGGGACAAATGATCCCAGTCTAGTTAGACAAAGATATTGCAAGTCACAGGTATTCAATCATATATTCTCATAATGATACTTCAATGGACGAGAGTTCTTATACTGCAAATGACCCTTTTTCCACTCGCCAAAGTGATATTCTGTCTCTGAAAGACATGAATCCTCTGGTCTTTCCAAGAAAATGTTTGCTGCTTAAAAGTAGGCTTTAAGTCAGTGCCCAAAGCCAGTCCAAAGGTGAGTACCTCACAGCTCTATTCCTGTTTTCCAGTATTCAGGGAGGAGGTCAGACATGCACAATCCTGGCTTCTCTGATAAAAATTCTTCCTTATTAAGCAGAGACTTGGCATCACTTGCCACAGTATCAATGAAGAGACTTTTCCAGTAGTAAGTCTTTCTAAAGTAAAGGCCTGAGGCAAGTGGTCCCCCAGTAACACAGGAAATATATTCAATGTATTTCAACAGTTTTTCTTTGAAGGACATGTCTTTGTTCTCTGTTGACAAATGAAGAGACTTAAGGTGTGCCTTAATTGTATTCACAGACACATTGAAATCCTTGGCAATATTTTCCAGTGAGGCTT
>JADRCD010000246.1:0-14995 GCA_019843815.1 Montemys delectorum
CAGCAGCTCGTTCATCTCCCTGCTGACAACCCAGAGGCTGGAATGAGAGCAGAAAAGGTTACACAATTAACCCATTCCTGTCAGAAATAATCCTAAGAGGGTAGCCTGTGAATGACTTTTTAAAAATGACCCCACCAAGGTGAGTTGAACATCCACTTCAGACTTCAGTGTAAGATGAGATTCTCATTGGCCCGACTACAGCCCTTGGTAAGGCTTACCCTCTTCCCCTCCCCCTTCCCCTTCCTCTCCTCTCCCCTCTCTTGCTCTACCCCTCCTCTCCTCTCCCTACTTCCCTCCACTCTATCTCCTCCCCAGCCCATCCTTTCCCCTCCCCACAAGTGCCCTTGCCTCCTCTACCCCTTCTTCCTCTCCCTTCCTTCCCTCCACTCTATCCCCTCCCCTCCACTCTCTTCTCTACCCTTCTCCTCCCTGACTCCTCCCTTTCTTCCCCTTCTTTCTCCTTCTCTCCTCTACTGCTCTCCTCCTCTACCCCTCTTCTCATCTCCCCCCTCACTCTCCCCAGTTTCCTGCCCTGACCTCTCCTCCCCATTCTTCCATTTTTGCTCACCCTGATACTGATGTTTGATCTAGAGCCTCATACACTAGAGCATGTCCCACCAGTCGGCTATCTCCCCGATCCTCTTTTTATTTGAGACAGGATCTCATTAAGTTTCTAAGGCAAGCTTTGAAGTCATTCTGGAGCCGGGGGAGACACTGTGCAGTCCTTGAATTCACTCTATAGCCCAGGCAGGCCCTTAACTTGAGAACTTGATGTACCACTCCTCTCACTAGTAGCTGGGATCACAGGCCTGTGCCACCCAGCTTTGTGTTTCTCTATGACAAATGAAATTTAGTTCATGCTGATCTTAACGAGTAGGCAACGGGCCAGCCCTTCCAGATCAGCTTTATTTAAGGATTTTAAAGCACTCTGTCCACCTGCATGTGTTAAAGAATTATTCATGTGGATAAAGGCAAGCTTTGTATGGGACGAAAGCTTTTGTTCTAGAGGCATCCATGAGGGTGACAAGTGTGGAAGATGGCGGCCAGCACTAACCAGGTGACTGGAGTGTACTACTTAGAAAAATATAGTTTGGAAGCTTGAATTACTGAGGTGACCTCTGTCCCCCCTCCCCCCATGAAGCTTTACAGGCCAGTGTGACTTTCAGAAATCTCAGGAATGCCACTGACCCCTCAGCCACAGAGAAGAGACCCCTCGGCACGATTCACAGGCCCAGAAGAGTGTCTCAGTGACTTGGAATCCCTTGGCTACAGCCACTGTTCAGACACAGGACTCAGAGGATCTAGAAATGGGGCTGGGATATGAGGGATGATTAATTCCGTCATTTCTGACCAAGCGTACGTTAGTGCAGTGAAGTTATAGGCGTGTAACATGTACGGAGGACTGGGGTCGAATGCATGGATTAATGACTCCCCAGTCACTGCTCCACCCATTGGTTCCATCTTTGATGTCCCTGAGGGGCAGGTGGTGGAGTGCCAAGTTGCCACTCAGGCTCCCTGGCCTCTGGTAACTGTTGATGCATGCTGATGCTAAAGACTTGGGAAGGTTGATCCCCTCCTCCCCCTCCCACCCCCCCCACCCCCCGCCCACCACCACCTGGACCAGGAACCTTGGAGAGGAGAGATGAAGGCCAGTCCTGGGTAAGTATTGGCTTCTTGGTGTGAGGTGGGTGTGTCTTAGCTTGTGATAACAAGGATGCTTTGTGTTTGTTTAGACCAGGCTAGCTTCCTTGTTATTGAATTCCCAAGCAACTGGATGCTAACTTGAGATATGATTGTTTTTCTTTTACTAAAGTCAGCGTTTTCTCCCAGCTTATCACTTCTAAGGTTTTTGTCGGAGCTCAAGGAAACAGGTCTGTGTTGTAAGGTTCTGCCAAAAGGCTCTGAGTCTTCTTTCTTTTATCCTTGCCCTGGTTTGGTACCAGTAAGCTATGAGATGACCATGTGACTGTTCCATGCTTGTCTCCACAGGCCTCTCTCTGGAGTTCTCTTTGTGGACCATTGGCCTAAAAGGGCTACTTTCAGTCAAGTTTGAGGTCAGACCACTGTTGAAGGGGTAACACACAATAGAGAGTAACACAGGAGGGCTATTTTTAGGTTTAAGGTGAATTTTGTTGTATGACAAGTTTTCATGAGTCTGTGTTTTATTTGAACAATTCTACATGGCCCAGGAGCCAGGAAATTGGATATGAGGTTGGGGACCTTTTGGATCAATGTCAGCAGACAGGCAGAGGTTGAAGGAGTTTAAGGTGATCAAGGGGGTATGTTCCAGCAGGAAACCTCCACTCAGGGTTCCACGGAGTCAGGAGGCTAATAGTTTGGGTAAATTGGGAGCCGCTGAATGATAGGTAAGGATGAAGCTTTTCCTTGTTGGTCAGGGTTGGGAGAGAGAGCAGGCATGAACAGGGAGCAAAGAAAGTGGGGAGAGAGGGGGAAGAGGGAGAGGGAAAGAGAGACAGAGGGAGGAAGAGAGGGGGAGGGAGAGAGGGGGAGAGAACAGGAGAGCTAAAGTGAGAGAACACTTGGAGAGAGACAGAGAAAAGTGGACATACACAGAGAGAAGTCAAACTATCACCACACAGTGAAGACTGCCCCTCAGGCATGCCTGTCACTCTCTTTGGCCTCTTCCAGGTCTCCTGTGAGTTCAGAAGTGTTACCTCAGCTCTCTTCACAGCACATCTGTGAGATAGCTAGGGTTTTCACAAAGCTCAGATTTACTTCTCAGGTGAAAGCAAAGCACCCAGGGGTCTCTCATCCATTATCTCTTCCTAGTGATCTCAGGGTCACTCGGCAAGGAAGGCCAGGCCCCAAATTCATTTAAGCCCCAGATTCAACTGGGAAACTCCATTTAAAGGTCTGGTTTCATTCAGAACCCTGTAAGGATTCAACGAAATGGCTTCTTTATGCCTACCAGCGCTTCTTCCTTCTTTACACACTCACAGGTCACCCTGATGCACAGAGTCAATTTGCATCCAAACATAGAAATGCTTCATGGCTCAGGCTGATCAACAAATTTGGCTCCATAAAGGATTCTTAGTACTTAGGATTATTAATTATTATTAATCCTAATTATTTTGATTCCTAAAAAGGATTCTGGCTTTTTTTCTTCACACTTTCCTGTTGGCATATACCTTTGGAACATCCTGAATCAGATGAGAAAAGCACACAACTTCTTCAGACCTGAACTCCACCCTGGAAGGGAGGGGAGGGAGGGCTCCATTCGCATGCTGGCGATTCAACCTTCCTCAACCTTTTCCATGAAGAGACTCAGTCAGAGGGCCGCGTGGTTCTGAAGAGTGACCAGAGACAGCTCATATTTAAGGAGGTATATACTGTCTTAGAAATTGTGGCACAAAACATGTTGTCCTGTCTATATCCAGTAGGTTTACTGGGTGATACATTGTCAAGATGGTTTTGCCACACACAGGAGAGCAGCCACGTGCCAGAAAATGCCTAGCAGGTAGGCAAGAGTCAATGAACTGTGAGGAAACCTTTAGTTCACATCCATCCATTGTGTCTGAATGGGCAAAAGCCTCACACAGGTGTGGTGAGAGAGGAGGAACAGGAGGGAGAGAGGCGCAAAGTTGCTTCCTTGCAGGTAATGAGTGATAGAGACAGGCCAAGTTCGCAGAGCTGGAAAAGACGCATGGTACAATGTGGTGGGAAAAGAAGGGATCTATGAGCCTTAGAGCAGCTGACCTTGAGTGAGGATCGCGTAGAGTCCTGAAAGCTAAGAGGAAAGAAGCCTTCTAATGATGCTGAGCAAGGGTAACAGTCTCGAACGAGACAATGTGTGTATACCTTCTTCGTGATGGACTCCTGGGCCTTTTGATAGCATCAGACACACACTACTGCCATATATTCAAAGCGGCATCAGACATACATTTACGCCTCACATCCAGAACAGTTTGCACTCCCAGAGGCACAGAGTTGCAGAGCATTACTGGTTCCAGCTGTGGAGACAGCGAAGAGCCCAGTGTCAAATGGTAAAATGCAGCAACGCCTTTTCTCAACCCTTCTAATAAATGATCATGGTTGCTCACCACAGAGAAGTTTTAGGCTGTCCCTTCAACTGAGTGACATGGGTGATTGTTGTGTGTGTGGTGTCTCTGAGCCATGAACAACACAGGTGATTGTTGTGTATGCGGTGTCTCTGAGCCATGAGTGACACAGGTGATTGGTGTGAGTGTGTGTGTGTGTGTGTGTGTGTGTGTGTGTGTGTGGTGTCTCTGAGCCATGAGTGACACAGGTGATTGGTGTGTGTGCGGTGTCTCTGAGCCATGAGTGACACAGGTGATTGGTGTGTATGCGATGTCTCTGAGCCATGAGTGACACAGGTGATTGGTGTGTGTGTGTGTGTGTGTGTGTGTGTGTGTGTGTGTGTGGTGTCTCTGAGCCATGAGCGACACAGGTGGTTGGTGTGTGTGCGGTGCCTCTGAGCCAGGTACGATGCACGGACAATGAGCGACATAAGGCATGTCTAGAAGTCTTCAGTTCACCCCAGTGGGTGAGCAACTTTTGCGAGCATGTTCCTGCCTCACTGGGGAGCAGCAGGTGTTCGAGACCTACCTCCCATTGCATCCCAGGGACAGAAGGGTTATCAAAATCTTTGAGTCTCCCATTATAAAAAATATCCCCCCAGAAACTAGTGTTAAGGAAGTTATTGTTCAAAGTTTAGATTTGGCAACGAATCCCGTGTTTTCCGAATGGTGCACATGGCCCATAGTTTAGGCAAGGCATTCACCACTATCTTAACTTCCATGATTGAAAATAGCATCTACCATTTTCCCATCTTTAACTAGAAGGGGATGCTATACACATTAATACTTAAGATGGACTAAATCTTCCACGGAGTCCACAGAATGATGAGCAAATGAACTTTTGCCTTTGAATTTCTGCCATGTTTTTTTCCCCGCTTAAGGAAAAAAACTCCAACCCATTGTTAAAATCATGTTTGCTCCGTATGCCTCTTCCTAACGTGTTGCCTCTTCCTAACGTGTTTTGAGAGGGTCCGTTCTTAGACGAGAAGTTATAGGAGCTGTTCTGATGAAAACAAACTAGTGTTGATTGCTGATCAGCCAACTGGAAAGGAGGCCACCTCGGGAAGGATGCGAGCTAATGAAAAAATGGGCCTGATTTGGGAGTGTGATGGGCTCCCTGCCAGTGGCTGCCATGAGTGCCATGAGATTACAGCAGCACACAGAGAGCCAGACTGAAAATAAGTGACTTGTGTCTTAAAGAATAAGCTGAAAATTTGTTATTAAATGCGAGAGATGTGAAATGGAATGACGACTTAGAGGATGTTTGTGGGACGCTATACCCTCAGCAGGTAGTGTAGGGACCTGGTCCCCACAGTCAACAGCTCACTCTTCCTGTGCTGGCTCCATTGTTTCTCAGCCCATCATGTTTACTGATGACTAGTAGAGAGCTGGGTTCTTGGCACCCAGGAACCCATATGGTACCTGCCTGGAACTTTTATTTCCCATTGACCTTCAGACCCGGGAAATGATATTGATGAAGCCATTTGATGTCCCTGAAAGCCAAAAGCCAATGGCAACTTACTCTCTCTCTCTCTCTCTCTCTCTCTCTCTCTCTCTCTCTCTCTCTCTGTGTGTGTGTGTGTGTGTGTGTGTGTGTGTGTGTGTCCCCTATGTTTACATCTCTCATTCGGATTTTTAGTTTAGTCCAGGCTTAGCCAGTAGTGTTCACATTTTCACTGCCTTTAGTTCAAAGCCCAGCTTGACAGGCAATGACTGTGGAGTCGAGTGTGGATCTCCTATCTCTCTGTCTCCCTTTCCAGCCATGATGGGTTCTGTACCCTTGCATTTGGTGGAATGCTTGGCCCTACACCCTACGGAACACACCTTATTGTTTTTGTGATGTTGTGGGAAGCTTGGTCTGTGTGTACTGAGGATGCTTCCAGGAGACTTTAGCCGCTGTCCTGGAGTTCCTCCTGGGGAGTGTTAATTCAACCAACAGGTAAGTAAGTGGGCCAATGAATGAACGAGAGAGTGGGTGTCCTCTTAATGGCCTATCTGTCATCCATTCCTTGCCCTGAATCCCACTTGCCACTAGAATTTTGATTTCCAGGACCTCACACAGGACTTCTGCAAGAAAAGTATTGCCATGTTTTCCCACGCCACCATATGCCTGTGGCCATGTGGACCATCATGGAGAAGATGGGCTGTGCTGTGTGGTACTTTATTCTGCCAGACAACGTCATTTTATATACTTGGGTTACTTGCTGAGCATTTTCAGTGAGGTGACGGCAGTGGAAGAAGATGGCACTGTCTTTCAGATTGGACATGAGCCACGAACCCCTTTTTATTTTTTCCTTTAAAAAAACCGGCTCTCCCTGTTACTCTGTAGCCAGGATCTGCTTCCATGCCCAGCAGCCTTGGGGTGCTGCTCTCCTGACAGGCCTAGTATCTATGCCAGATAACACGATAGCTTTGTGATGACGACAATGTCAACAGGGATCAGAGCGAGAGACCCAAGCTCGTTTTCACTTTTGACCCAAGCAGGACTCATTCCCAGATTTTCAGATGTGAAAAGCTCACGCACTAATTAGCACGGTCTCCTGCCCTCAGCATCAATTTTGAAAATCACCAGTTCAAACTGCAAACCCAGAAACTTGGCAATATCATCCAGAAGAAATCCAAACAGCTTTCAAATTAATCAGCTTAGGAATCCAATTTGCTAGCTATAATAAGACTTTATATTTACATGACACTTTTTTTACATTATCATTCTTACCCGATAATAATGCTGGGATAAATATTGATTGAATATTGTTCAGCACACAACAAAGATGGGGCTGCTATCCTGCGGATTGGAAAACTTCAGGCTTGCTATCTGGTTAATTATCAGTGCCTCTCCTGAAGCGCATGCCTTCTCTATCCCTTGGTTAACTTTGCTAACCTCTCAGGATGTAAGGTAACTCCCAACACCCCAACATTCTCTTGTGCTGAATGTCTGGCTGACACCCAGTGGTACTGCTGAAGCTATTGGGTCAGAAGCTCTGCCTTCAATGCCTTAATCCCTCAAGGCATTTGTGGGCTGACAGCATTTTTGGGAAGTGGTGGGGAGTAGAAGGCAGGGTCTGGCTGAAGAAAATAGTTTCCTGAGGAATGCTTTGGGAAAGCTTTCCCTTGCTGTCCCTCTCTGCTTGTTGGCCCACATGATATGATCAAAGTTGCTCTTCCACATCCCTGTGTCTTGTTCACAGGATCTGCCTCATCACAGTCCAGAAACAATGGAGCCCATTACCCGTGGACTGAAATCCTTGAATCCATGAGCCAAATGGATACTTCCTCCTGTGGGCTGTTTTCTCAAGGTGATCAGAAGCTGACGAACAGCATTCCTAACACAAGGCCTCCTCCCTTTGGCCTTTTTCCATAGTGATGACTGACAGGTGTCTCTCATGTCACTCATGCTGGGCCCTTCCCATTGACCCATCCCACCACAGTCCTTTCTATGGATGCATGCATGACCCTTTGGGCTTTTAAAATTTCTCCAATTCTCACCACAGTGCCTCCTGGTTTCTGGCTCACCATTGTCCAGGCTCTTGAGTTCTTGGAGTGTCTCTAGTTCAGCAGTTAATGACCTTGGATGTGTAGGGTGTCATTCTCTCTGTGGTAACTTTTAGTCTGCTTTCCTAGCGCCAAGCCTGGAAGAGAAAAGGACCAGTAGTGTCCTTTCCTGTATGCTAGATGTAGAGTCAAGCCTTCTTATGGTGGGATTGGGCTTTGTTTCTTCAGTGGTTTTAGCTGGTTTTGCTCAAATTAACCCTCTGCTACACACTCCTTCCTTATACCACTATACATGTCACACATGTTTGTAGCCAGTGTCTGAAATGGGAGTCTGGGTTTTAGGGTTCTCTCCCTGTGCAGGGAGGAGTTGTGGTTTTCATCCCACTGTTTGTAGAGTCAGGAAGGGCTTGGAGTAGTACCACTTGTAAAAGCTTTAGGGAAAAAATGCTGATTAAAAAAGATATATCTGCTCTGAATGTACAAATGCCAAGGCTCTGAGTAGAGTTGCTCCTGTCCCAGTTTAGAAAGAGTCTTTCACACTGTTGAGAACCACAACCACTTCCTTCTATACCTCCCAAATACACACATAATTGTGAGTTGCACACACACGTGTGCACACACACAGAGCAAGAAAAAGCAAGAGAGAGAGAGAGAGGCTCACACAGGCAATCATAGGCACACACAGACATGTGCACACACACGCATGCACACACACAAGCATAAACACACACTTTAAATGGGCTACATCTTCCTTTAAACCACAGTAGGGGAACTAGAGATATACCTCAGGTTTTAATGTGCTTTTCTAGCACACATGAAGCCCCAAGTTCAATCTTCAGTACTTCATAGAGCATAGAAACGAGACTGGCAGATAGAGCAAGAGGGATCAGAAACTTAAGGCCATCCTTGCCTACAGAGCACATTAAGATCAGTTAGAGCTGTAACTCTACTGGAATCGCACCTCATCTTAAAAGGAAAACAAGCAAATAACCAACAAACAAAACAATAAGAGGAATGAAGAAGCCGAACAATGGCTTCCATGGGTGCTGGCTTACCGTGCTGCTGGCTTATCTTGTCTCTGACTGTTGCAAACCCTGGGAGACCATAAGCACACTTCACCTTATAACTGGGCCCAGCCACTCCAATACTCCCTGTGTTCTTGGACCCGGGAAGCCTGGAGACAGGCTTACTTCCCAAGAGAGGTGGGGAAGGATGGCCAAGAGATTCTCCTCAGCTTTAAACCTCAAGATTCCACACTACAGAAGAAATGGTTATCCAAGTGCTTATGGGAGTACTAAGAACAGAAACAGCCCAAAATGCTGCTATGGAGCCTCTGCTGTGAGCTCCCCTGAAGCCTGGCCTTCTCACAGCTGCCTGGGGTGCCTTTTCCTGTCTGTAGGTCCAGGAAGCAGCCATAGACATGCACTGATCCCACAGTCAGCGAGGGAACTCATGTGCATGCTCCTGACTCCACTCATTGCTGTTCATGTTTCCCAAGGCCGCTGTGGACTACTGTCTGCTCCTGTGCCTGTAATCTTACCTCTACCACTTTCCACCTGGAGCAGAAAATAGGGACAAGATGCTCTTCTTCCTCAGGCCCAAGACGCTAGCTAAACGTTCTCTAGGTTGATTTCAATATCTGAAGCCAAAGGCAGCAAAGACCCTACTTAGTATTTTCATATATATTTCTACTTTCACAGCAGACAGTTAGTAAAGTCATGGAAAATATCTGGCTGGGAGTCACTGAGGATACAAGGCTTGTCATCGTGGGCTGTAAAGTTCTTTTTGTAACAGGAGCAACTAATGCACAGGGCCTGTACTCAGAACCAATACCTCTGGCCCCTGGTGTGGTGTTCTTTGGAAAACAGAATTAGATTTTTACCTCCACACTTTAGTATCCTCTTACCCCAGTGTCTGATGGAGCCATGGCTTGGTGGCAGCCCTCAGAGCTGTATCATAGATGGCTCTAGTTCCATCTCTTGCTGCTTCCCTGGGGAGCAGATCTCACCATTGTCCTTGTATTGGGGGTACTTGTTGACCTTCAGAGAAGGGATGACATGGATGCTACTAACTTTGGTCTGACACAAAGGGCCTGCATCAGTATCTCAGATGAGTAACATCTGAGGCTGGGGACCCCTGTAAATGTTATTTTAAATATAAATGTAAATAGTAAATTAATACAGTGGGTGCATTTTTTTTTTTTATATCCTAGCTACTTCCCAATAACACAACAAAGAGACCAAAGTTTATTTTCAAGTTTCACCTCAATACTTGGGCAGTCAAATGATCTATCTTAACTCCCTAAGCTAATCTGGCTTCCTCCAGCCACTGTCCCCATAACACTTGCACTTGGGGCCTTCTATGTTCCAACTGAACTCTATGAACTCTTTCCTCCTTCCTCTTTGTAGCAGATCTGAATCTCCTTTTCTCTCTCTCTCCCTTCCCTGGCTGGTAGAAGTCCCGCCCTTTTCTCTCTTCTGCCCAGCCATTGGGTGATCAGCATTTATTGACAAGTCAGAGAATAAATAGTAAGAATTGTTCACACAAACTTGGGACTAGAGATTCTTGGTGTAAGCATTGAAATATCATGTCTGCATTGAAACAAATATGAGGGCAAAGAAATCAACATTTGACTAATACAAAGATAACCTTTACACAGTGCACAAAACCATTATGCCTACAGGCCTCTGCTTCCATTGCTCTAGCGACAACATGAAAGACAACAAGCAGTGTTGATGGCAGCAGAGGCCACAGCCACCTGGACTACTGTCAGGAGGGACTAGAAAGCACTCGACCTTCCCCTGGCAGATAGGAAGCATTCTACGAAGACTAATGATTTCTGCTCTTATCTCTGGTGTAAATGCTGGATTGAGTCTCAGATCCTTGGCCTCTGTGGACTTCAGGGTACCATGCTCACATTTTAGGCTCTGCCCTTTCAATACAGTGTCTGAATCACTCTGCTGTCAGTGGCCACGCCTTTAGGGTCCTATTCTCTGCATACAAGTCTTTAGTGTTCAACACAGGGTATGTGTGTTTGTGAGTATATATGTGTCTGTGTTTAGGGGGAGGGCAGTGTTCAGGGATGCTGCTCCCGCTTCCACCATCCCTTCCCTAGTACGTGATCAGCTGGCTTCCAAAATGGAAGCAAGAGAACATTGTATTTCAGTCATGTCCAGTTTAACTTCCAAATGACCTTTCAGTAAGCATGCTGGAGCCTTGGCTTCTAGCCAGTGCCCTTTTCCACGTGGTCCCTAAGTCATAGGATCTGCTTTCTTCTAAATTTGTATCTGACAGGCGCATATGTTTTTATTATTCACAGGATTATTGATCAAGTTGAATGTTTTTATGTGCAAATAATTTAATGTGATTTGAATCTAGTGTTGGATTTCCTGGGCACTGTTGACTTTACTGTGCCAAGAACCCTTCTCTCCCTGTAATGCCATCACCGGGGTCAGGGCCTACAGTGTTTTTGTCTGAGAGCTAGGCATGAGGCCAGGGCTGTAAGAAGGACCTCAGGGAGAGGGAGAAGTAGAAGGACCAATGTCCGACATCATCCAGAGGCTACTGGGCTTTCGACACTTTCTCAGTGGGTGGAGTTGGGCTGCCTAGTGGCTCTGGAAGCGGGTTCTCCATCCTGCCTTGTGTACCTATCCTGGGTATGCACTTCATTTGTTCTTGGAGCCGTTTGCCGTCTGGGACTCTTCTCATTATTCCACAAAACCCACTGTCAGTCAACAGCCATCAATCACAAGAAACTCGAGTGTTCCTTGGATCTGTCAGGGAATCAAAAGACTGTTAGGGTTGTTGTGATTACCCATTCATGAGCCATTTTGACTGGAAACTTCACAGACCTTCCTGTTGCTACAAAGAGAGGGAAGCATTTAAATCAGTCATTGAAACAATATGCCAGTGAGGAACTCTATTTCTTGCCAAAAGAAAACCACTGGTGCCTGGCCTTTGGCTTTGGCAAACGCTTCTTGCCTTATGCACTGGCAGGCTGGGTACCAGCCCATGGGTGACTGTATTTCTAGAGACGGAAGATCTTCAGTGATGCCCTCCTGGCAGTTGACTGGTGGATGTTTGTGGGGCTGTGGCTTCGCTACTTCCCACAGGCCTGCAGAGGAAGAAGGGAGGGAGGGCCTGCTGGGGTCATTCCCTTTCAAGACGAGAAAAGTCCCTGGTTAGTGAGGTAGAGGTTTCAGTGGTTGAGTGGCAGATAGCCCACTCTCAGAAGCGGACTGCACTTTTATCAGGCGGGTTGTCATGGAGTTCTGCTGATCAGCTTGGCACCCAGCACTGTCTGCAGCAGGGAGGGCATCTGCCCTTCATCACCCTCTCTCAATGTGTTTGGCTATCTCCAACCAACACCGACAAATTCACTTTTACTCTAGTTCTCCATTGCTTCATGTCTTGTACTCTCTCACCTTTGAAGCAAGCAGACTCAGACATTCTTTCAGAGAGCAATGTCAGCCGGTCATCCTGGAATGGCCACGCCGGAGCCCTTCTGACATTCAGGGTGACAAATGGTGGAAGGTTGAAGGACCTGGCTGGCACTGTGTGTGGCCCAGTTCTGTCCTGCTGCCACTGATGGTGCACAGGCAAAGTGGCCAAGCACACAGAAGGAGCGATGAGATGTCAAGGCCCCAGAAACATGTCCATTTCTCAATGACAAGTCTAACTGGCAACTGACTCATCCAGCTAACCTCATGGAGGGGAGCTCAGCAGAGGGAAAAAAACAAGAAAAATAAACGCAAGACCATCAGCCAATGAAGTGTCTAGGTATTACATACAGAAGAGCCAGACAGGATCACTGAGGTTAGAAAACATATCAGGGAAAATGGAAATACAACCAGTACCAATTTTAAAAAAATATATACATATATCAGAAGCAATTTGGGAACTTGACCATGTAAGATCTTTAAGACCTAGAGATGAGACACTGGTATTGGTCAATGGTTTCTAACAACTCAGGATGAATGCAAATCTCCTACTATCAAAGGTGTCCATCCTCATAGAGCTATTTGACTGCTATTTTTTGATTACGCATGACCACTGATGATAATGAAGAATGAGATGTAGACAAGTGTGCTGGGCTCCTCTCTGTTGCCTCTTGATAGCTGCTTCAGTTACCTGATATCTCATCAAGGAAGGGAGGTGGAGTCTGTGTCCTCCCTGGGGTGACACTACACTGCACCTTGTCACCTTCCTCATTTTTGTCCCTGTGGATTTGCTCTGATTACTGCAGTCACTTTTTAGCTGAGTGTCTTCCACACCTGCAGCTTGGTAATGGCCATGTGCCAGCAAAGATTCTAGCCTTCTATCAGCAATGAATCTCAAAGTAGAGGGAGGGGCCATCAAGGACACTGCAGTCATTCTGTCTCCTGCTATCATATGACCTACCTGAGAAGCTGCTGCTACATGGCAGGCCTGCGTGCAACCTGAGACACTGTGTGTATCTAGGATTAAGAAGGAGAAGGAGGAGGAAAGAAGAATAGGAAGAGGAAGAGGAAGAGGAGTAGGAAAGGAGTGAGAGGAGGAGGAACAGGAAAGGAGGAGGAGGGGGGAGAAGGAAGAGGAGGAAGAACAGAAAAGGAGGAGGGGGAGGAGGAAGAAGAAGAGGAAAGGAAAGGAGGAGGAGAGGGAGGAGGGGAGAATTAGGAAGAGGAGGAGAAGGAGGAGGAGGAGAAAAATGAGGAGGAACAGAAAAGGAAGAAGAAGGGGGAAGAAGAGGAGGAGAAGGAGGAAGAGGAGGAAGGAGAGGAGAAGGAGGAAGAGGAGGAGGAAGAAGAGGAGGAAGAGGAGGAGAAGGCAAAGGGGGAGGAGGAAGAAGAGGAGGAAGAAGAGGAAGAGAAGGAGGAAGAGGAGGAAGAAGAGGAGGAAGAAGAGGAGGAAGGAGAGGAGGAAGAGGAGAAGGAGGAGGCAAAGGGGGAGGAGGAGGAGGAGGAGTTGTTATAGGCTAGAGGGTAACCTTGGTTGTTCTTTCTCAGGTGCTGTCCACATTGTTTATTGAAACAGGAGTTTTCACTGATCTGGAGCTTACCAAGCAGGCTGGGCTCTCCTGCCAGGAGGCCATGCAGATCTGTCCATTTCTGCCTTCACAGCACTCTGGGATTACAAGTCTATACTACCACATGGGGCCTTGGAAATGTGAATTTTAGGGGACAATCTCAGTCAGGGCCCCATGCTTGTAAAGCAAGCACTGTACTTAGTAATCTGTCTCCCAGCACAGAAAGGGACTTCTCACCTGTGGCCCATCAGCTGTCTTCACATTCATGCATGGTTCATTCATAAAGTGAGGGCAAGATGGGGACTGGATCATTGGGCTTACATTACCCTGGAGCTCCATGTCTTCATCTGTCAGCAGGTGATTTGGGGAAGCCTCCATGTCAACTACCAATCGTGAGGGGGACATCTAAACAACCAAAAGAAAATGCTTGTGTTCAAAAAGCACCATGGCAGGGTGCTGGAGAGATGGCTCAGCGGTTGGGAGCACTGACTGATTTTCTGAGGGTCCTGGGCTCAAATCCCAGCAACCACATGGTGGCTCACAACCATCTGTAATGAGATCAGATGCCCTCTTCTGGTGTGTCTGAAAATAACTACAGTGTACTTACATATAATAAATAAATACCTCTTTTAAAAAAACAAGCACCATGGCAAAATAGGAGGAAAGCCAGCCCCTGGCTGGATTGGGGATTTATGGTACTGAGGCTCTGTGTAAGATGTCTCCAGCACTGAGAATAGAGATGTGAAGCACATTGTTCTTGCTCCTATCCGTGGTATTCCTAAATGTTGAACTATGCCAAACTCTAAAGTGGCCAGCTGTGCCTACATGGTGCAAAAGGTGCCCCCATAACTGTGTTCATTCAAGGACAAGTTCAGATAGTACTGGGTTATTTATCTTTGTTTAAAGAATATTTAGGAATGGCTTGGGTCTTAGAGCAAGCAAGCCTGTAGATGGATATTGGTCTCACAATGCACAAGGGGTCTAATTGCTATGTACGATCTTCCATTTAGATCCAATTGTAGAAATGTCATGTTTACCCATGGTACAGAAACAATGATGTCATTAGAGTGTGCTGAGCAATCTGTCTCTATGATTTTAGTAATGGTTAGTAATGTGTGTTCCTCCTTCTCACAGTCTTGGAGACAGACACTGAGCTGACTCTTCTCATTTCTCTTTTGTGTTTCGAGTATTCCCATCCAGCCAATTAGTTCATCAGCCACCATTTTGGGGGGCTTTGTGTGTTGAAAAGCTTATTATTTCAGAGGAAGTACACTGAATAAGGGAAAAAAAACCAATTATTATAATTAACTAGCTGGGATGAAGAGAGGCCTCCTGCCTTCCATTGTGCACAATCTGGAGACGTTACTTGAAGAACTTTGAAGAGAAGATATTTATTTATTTATTTATTTATTTATTTATTTATTTATTTATTTATTTA
>JADRCD010000246.1:15005-49129 GCA_019843815.1 Montemys delectorum
TTATTTATTTATTTATTTATTTATTTATTTATTTATTTATTTATTTAAGTTAGGGCCTTGCTATAGCCCAGGAGGACTCAGCCCATGCTGGATGACAACTCATGGCAGTTTTCTTGCTTTGGCCTCCCAAATGCTGGGTGTACAGAAGTAAGCCGTGACTCCTGATTTGAAAGATTACTTTTCATGATGGCCGTGAGTAATTGCTGATCACATGTCAAATGCAGAGACTCAATTGTGCTTTTAGATGAGTGTCGTTATGTGAGGGCTGTGGTTGTGGGTTAGGAGTCTTAAGGGAATATCCCAAGCGCATCAACCACTGAAAGGAGCTGAGTTTGAAGAGACAACCCCACTGAGTCAGGTCGATCAACCAGATGTAGACACTCCTCTTCCGTGCTAGCCATCACAGTTCTGGCTGAGTTCTCTGCCGTAGGAGAAGAACAGAGATATGCTGGTATCTGGGCTCCCTCTCTAGCATCCAGCAGGGTCTCAAATCTGCTGGTGGATGCGGCTAAAACAGGATGCAGACAATCTTTTCAACAACCCAAAAGAATTCGCGGTGGGGCAACCTAAGAGTTTTCTGCTCTTGATTTCTGATCTTGAGCAATCATTCTAAATCAAATGTAGAAGATATTTTTAATTTTTAAAAATGAACAGAGCAAAACCTTGCCACTCAGGAGAGAGCATTGCTTTTCCAACATCTATGTTTGCTTGTGAGTAAGGTGCTCTGAAGCCTGTGGTTGTGTTTCAGGAAAGCTCCAGGCTGATGCCAGGGCTGCTGGTATGAACACACCCTCTTGACAGCAAGGTACTCAAGGAGACACGGGGGCTTAGCTTCTTTTCTGTTGCTAGTATAAATACCCTGACACAAGCACTGAATGATGAAAGGGTTTCCTTTGGGCTCACAGTTCAAGGCACCGCCCATTACTGTGGGAGAGTCAAGGACGAAGGACCTTGAAACAGCCGATCATATAGACTCTACTTCAAAAAGCAATGAGTGACTGCATGCAACTATGTTGTTTTGTCTACATATATAGGGTAGAATAAATAAGCCTAGGGAATGATGACACCCATAGTGACTGGGACTTCCCACACTGATTAATGTAATGAATATCATCTCTCATAGATGTTCTCAGAGGCCCTTCTCTATGGTGATTGTAGATTGTATTAAACTGACAACTAAAACCAACTAACCATCACAACAAATTTACAAATCCTTATCAAACTTTGAATGATGTGACTGGCGTGAGAGGCCTGCACTTGAGCGGTTGAGACTCATCACTAAGAACTTGTTTGCTTCCTTTCCACAGTGTTCCACTTCAGAGTATTAGGTTAAGAAGACTGAATTTGAATGACTGGGAACGGCTTTTTAAAAAATCTCATAAACCTCTTCTTTAACATAAATACTATTTATATTACTCATTTGCATAGAAAACCTGCTTTGCATAGCTAATATTGCTATAAATTCTAACACCAAGAAAATCCTCCAAAAACTATCTCTTAAAGATATCATTTACTATGAAATGATGTTTAGTGACTTTGAGTGTTTTGTGTCCCAGTCAATGACAGGCAAAACTTCTAGATAGGACCTACCAACACTGGGTCACAGCTTGTCCTGGCAAGAGTCCTAAACAAGGTATACTAACCAGCTCCCAGAACAACCAACCCCCTTCTCCTAAAAGTTGGAAAGTGGTAAATAGGAATGGAGTCTGCTTATGCATAACAAAGAAAACAGACGGGGTTGGGTTTTCCTCTCAAGATGGGGAGCTTCTGTCTTTACCAAGGATTTTAAAAGCTGAAATAGCTCTTGATTCTGCATTTACATTTTAAATGATTGTATTTGTATTCAAATTCAAAGAGAGGAACTGGAATACTTGTTTTGAATATCTTTACTCTTCTATCAGCTTCCAGAATCTTTGAAACCCTTCAGCTCAAGTATTCTTGCTCTTCTCTGTTCTTGCAGTAGACAAACTGAGAGCCTGTTAAGGATTCTTTAGCCAGGCAGTGACACTAAGATTCTAGCTGGACAATGCTCACATTTCTAGCCAACGTCTGGAAAGGAACTCACTTGATCCTAAAAGGACACAGACATACCAACATCAGAGGTCACAGAAATGGTTGGCTTTCTAGTCTTTTGTTTCCCTTAAACACTATTACAAGTTATGTGTAATAACTTGGAAATATTGGAGTTGTAAATCATTGGATTACACAAAAGAAAATGATGTTTATGCAGATCGACTCTCTCACCATGTGTGTGCATGTGTGTATGTGTGTGTGTGTGTGTGTGTGTGTGTGTGTGTGTGCTAAAAATTCTCTTTCATAGGTCAATGCTTCCTCAAGTATTTGACCAAGCTCTTTCCACAGAGGAACTGTCAGGCATGAAAAGATACATTCAGTAGGGATTTATTGTCCACTGTAAGCCAAGAGCTGCATCCTACAATCTGTGTTATCAACTCTCACGGCAGTAATAATTTTGAAGGTTAAAGGTCAGTTATTTTTGTAGACCATCTTTCAATTTGAGTTCGTCTGATTTTTCTTCACAATGGCAATTTCACCTGGTCTGAAGCAGGGGGCTGGGTTCTCACTGGGTTTCCCAGGTGCCACAGGATGAAGCATGCACAGCTGCTGTCCCCTTTGCCAAACCCCTCACAAGAAGCTCCCCTGTACCCAGCCTGCTGCTTCTACACATTCCTGATATTCTCCTAGATGGCAGCTGGCCACCTGCTCTGACTGCTGCTCCCCACAGTTACTGAGCAGCCTAATAGAATTGTCTGAGAGTAAAGCAGAAGAGGAGAAGGAGAAAGGTTGAAAAGAAAAGGGAAAGACAGGAAGCAGACAGTTTCAGAAGATCCGATCTCAGGATGGCCTGCTTCCCAATCCACTCCAGGCAGGTGGAAATAGCTTATTTTATATTGTTGTTATTTCTGCTGACCATGAAAAAAAATCAGCTGCCTTCTGACAGGTGCTGAAATATTTAAATTCTAAAAGGAGCACCTGAGAAGGTGCTGGGGCTAGACATAGCTATGTTATTTTGGGTCTGTGCCCAGGAGTGCCCATGCGTGTCTTGAAAAAATGGAAGCAGCAGGTGTTTAGACACTACAACGTAACTCTTCACAGAACACGCTTCTTTCAATACAGATTAAATATACAATTTGAAGCCTGACCTTTCCGACTAATCAAAGATTTCTACTTTATGGTTTTTATAGATGCCGTTTGGTAGAGACAAGAAGAAGTGCGTAATGATTAAGGTAGACACTGTGGAAGCTTTCATGTGCTGCATGAATTTAAAAAGCAATGTCTGGCTGAATTCCGTCTCTGCAGCTGGTCCTGATGTTCATACTGCGATTAATACTGGGATAGCTTCCTGCTAACAGGAAAGAGACCTCAAGGAGCCTCAACTGGTGGCCGGATTGCGTAGTTTAAGGCTAAGATGGTCCAAGCCAAAGCTAGGATGGTTCGTGTATGGCGCTTGTAAGATGAGTGGCTAAAAGGCCAGTGAAGGACGACTTCCCTCCAGAGATCAGGTTCTGGCTCTGAAACACTCTCACTCTTTGTCTTTCGCTTTTATACTTGGGTTGAGCAGAACACATGGCAGCCTTCACTCTTGATGGTTCATAGAACATCTGATTCTCAAGTAATAGGCAACTGAGCAGGAGCAAAAGAGATAGAGGATGCCACCAGATGAGCATAGCTGACCTTAGTGCTGAGAGTTAGAGTATGCATCTCCTACTTGAGGCCTCAGTTTCCAGATCCACAAACAGAAGTGTTGGATGAAACCATCCCAGGGCCTGTGCAGCTTTTTGGTCACCTAGGACTTCAAAGTGCTGATATGGATGACTGTCGATTGGAATTCAACTTGTGCCACCAAGAAGGATGGGTTTTGAAAAGGAACGGTACATTCATCTTGAGGGTGGAGAGAAAGTGATGGTGGAGTCATATAGTTAGCCACTATTGTGATGGGTGATAGGCATTGACAGTCCAGACCCTTCTAGTTTGGCCATGGCTTCTCCATAAGCACCCCCCCCACTGTAGCCAGAACCCCCAGGGTGTCCCAGTCTTCTTACAGACTAGGTGCTCCGTCCCAGGGTACCCCAATCTCTTTACAGATGAGGGGCTCAGTAGCCAGGTCTCCTTACATACTAGGCACTCAGTATGTTACCCATATGACTCAGGGCCAGGTTTACCATTTCCTCCTTTGGTAGCAACTCCCTGATCATTGGCTTGGTTTTTGTTTTTCAAGGGTTTCTCTGAGTAGCTGTGGCTGTTCTAGAACTTTCTCTGTTCTAAAACCAGCTCTAGACCAGCTGGCTTCAAATCGGAGAGCCACTTACTTGCCTCTGCCTCCTGAGTGCTGGCTTAAAGGTATGCACCACATACCTTCAGACTCCTGTTATCCATGAAGAGGGGCAGCAGTGAGAGGCTAGTCTATAGGGAGTGTGTAAGCAGGTCAAGGGTCAACACCTTTGAAATTGTGTCAGTTTGGGTGTCATTGTCTCCTGACATTCTTTACCTTCCCTGTTTACTGTTCAAATGGTTCTATACCTCCTCCATGACAAACAAATTTTTACCAGGTATGGAATCCAATGGGTTGCCTACTGTGCAAAGTGGGGGCCAATGTATTACTTCTGACTATATCTTACCTAAACATGAAGTTCTTTGTTTAAGAACAGACGTTAGTCTTGGAGACAAATCTCATGCAGACAGAAGAAGTGTTGTAGGATAAGTGACTTTGCTGGTCTTGAAGGAGATGGAGATTACATGTCTAACTTGTCTTCTTGACTAAAATGCCAATAGGGCATCATATGGTGTAAGATATAGGAAAAGCGAAAGAACCACCCAAGTGTCCAGATTTGAAGCTCCACAGGATTCCCACGACTCTCATAGGCATGTGACTCTAGAACTCCCCAGAGTTCAACTCCCTGGGCTTTCTGCTCATGAAAAGGGAAATTGTGTCCAAGGACATACAGAGCTGGAGACACGAGATGGATGCTTGAAACTTGACACTTGCTTGGCCAAATCTTGCCATTACTGGTATTTATGATGACAAGGGCCACATTTGGAAAGAATTCTGAGCATATTCTAGAAACAAGCTCCCTCTCCACAAAGTGAACTCCATGAAGGATGCTGCAACCTTCATTTTAAGTTTCTCATTCTCCTGTCACCTGCACCAAGGTGCTGTTTTCAAGAGCCGACTGCTTCTTTGATCTAAAGATTAATATACATTTTTATCTTGACATTGCCCTCCAGGTCAGTTTTCTAGAACAATCATCTAGGCAAATCTGATTTACTACTTCACAGAGAAACACAGCTTGTAAATGAGGCGAAGAAGAGATAATTTAGAACCCAGTTGATCTGCATACAATCCAAAGGGGAATTGATGAATTAAATGCCACCTTGTCATAGTTTTCTATTAAACCCAAATCAAGTTTTTCTCAAAGAGAGGTGACCACCTGTCTTGGGCTCCCATCAGGCCTATTGAGCTTCTCCGACTTCTCAAACTCTATATCTACTTCAAATCTTTCACAGTGAAAGGGGATTGCTCTCCTGTTTCTCCGGCTCAAATCCACTGATCCTTTTGCTGCCACTGACCCTATTTGCAAGCCCATTATTTCAAAAATCCATTACTATTAACATTAACTAATAGTTAATTACCACAGGATTCCTATGGAAGTGCATAAGAGAGCCGTATGAATGTCAAATGAGTACATTAATGATAGCTGCTACCACACTGACTAGAAAATGATTTCATAATGATAGGGGAGGTAATATATAATAAAAGAGACTGCTTCTGCTTCTATGCATCCATCACAGATTTTAAAGGCATTCTTGGCCTCCAGAACCAGGAGCTACCTGAGAGTATGTCATAGAAGGTTGCCAAGGAGCCAATGAGTGACATGTCCTCAGTCAAAATCCAGACAGTGCTGGTCATCATTGTGCTGAGCTTTGAGGATTGGTGTTGTTTCATTTCCACTTACCAAGGATCCTTGAGTACTACACAACTACCTGAAATAAATTCAGTTCCTTAATCCACCCACTCAAAATATAAATATTTATCAGATAACTATGAAGACAGTGTCATGGTGCTAGGAACAAGAGGCATAAGGAAAATATGAACTTTTAATATCAAGAAAAGAGAAATGGAAGAAAATGTGTGGAACTCATCATGATTTGTTTCCTAGGCAAAAGAAGAAAAGCAACATTTGGGAACCTCACATTTCTGGGGCTTTGTGGGCAAAGGTTACAGACAGATGTTCTGTCTATACTTTAGTGTATGGGCAATAACTTGCTGATAAAGGGATCATAGAATGGTCATTTCTAGTTCACAGCAGAGACAGAGAAGGGTGAAAATTATACATCATAGTTGGATAAAGGCAAGCAGGAGAAGTGGAACAAGATGAGTGGAACCAAAACCCATGTTTGAGTGAAGCCTAAAGTATTTTCTGTGACATGCTAGAAAGCACGAGCTTCCTTTTTATCTGAAATTATGTGCAAAACATCAACACAAAAATCTAAGAAATCTATACAAAGATAATATCAAAGAAAATTATACTGTAGCATACAGCATTCCAACTTCTGAAACGTAAGGTAGAAGGGAACTATGGAGAGCAGGCAGGGGTAGTGAAGATTATAGTCTAAGAACAGGGGTCTAAGTAACAGTCAACTTTCAGCAGCAGCCAGGAGGATCGCAAATAATGAAGGAGTGTTGTAAAGGACTAGAAGAAAACAAACTGCTGACAAGCCTTCTATAGCTAGCCAAACTATCCCTCAAAAAAAAAGTGATTCAAGACATTTCAAATAAATGAAAAAAAGAGAATTTCTAGTGCAGTGGAAATCATTCTTCAGAAAAGATGATGAAAATTTATGTCTGGGAAGGATATTAATGAATGGTAACTATCTCTCCATACATGGGAAGAATATGTTTAAAGCAAATATAAGATGTACTACAGACCTTCTATATTGATGGCTATTTGTGACAAGAGTTGTACAGAGGGTGGACAGGGCAGTTTTTAAACTGTGGGCTGTGACCCTTTATTGGGTCTTGTAACCCAATATGGTGTGAAAGTGACAAAAACTGCTTAAACCATAAAAGGCTTTCAAAACATGCAATTTGAAATCAAATGTTCACGAGCCTGGGGTGGTGCTGGCAGCTCTCGCCCACATTGCTTGCATAGCTTTGCCACAGCCTTCCTTTTGAATGTACACGCTGTTCACTTAGCACTGCACACACCATCACAACTTACAACACGACTAAATACTACCAGGAACACCTCAGTCTAGCTCAGAGCCTACTGTATGCTGTGAAGCACGATGCGTGCACTGCTCCCATGGTTTCCTGATCATCTGGAATGTCCAGAGGCTTAGTTACAGGAAACAAAGACTTAGCATCATCTTACCTTCATTCTTCAGCGTGTCAGCTTCAAACCAGTTCGCATGGGGTTGTGTTACTAGAATGTTTGATTTTGGACATTGCTGCTTGAGTTATCAACTTACATTTCAAGAAACTGTTTAGCAGACTTTGGCTCGAGAATAGGACAAAGCTTACAACTTCTGAAACTGGCCTAAACATATTATTTTCTACCATGTAATTATGCAAGGTGACTTTCAGCATTAATGATTACAAAACTGAAATTTCAATCAATGTTGAGAAGTGTTGAAGATGCACTATGTCCTGTACTGTCAGCCAAGATTTAATCATTTTCTGTGGTGTGTCTGTGACTGTCTAACCTCTCCGTTCGTGGTGTGGTGTATACACAGGTGAATGTGTAAGTATGTGCATAAGATTAGGCCTGGGGGCCATCAGGCCTTCCCCTATCACTGTCTACCTTAGTTTTTGAGCTTGCCTGTCTGGCTATTGAGCCCCATGGATCCACCTGTGCCTGTCTCTAAATGCTATAGGCCCATGAAGCTATCTCTAGCATTTTTACATAGGTGCCAGGGATTTGAACTCTGGTCCTCATACCTTCTAACCAAGATTTAGGTCTTTGTGTAAAAATAAATAAATAAATCCACCTCACTAGTAAGTAAATTTGCTTTTTTCCTTATTAAAATTATGAGCCTAAAAATGATTGTTTTAAAGCATATCTCTTTATGATTTATTATAGAGAAAACATCAACTTTGTGTATCTATTTTACTTATCTATATGTCTGGGGTTCTTTAAAAAAACTGTATGCAGAGAAAGAGTCTTGAGTGGCAGCAGTCTAAGGATCCTTGGGACAGGGCACCAAATGGAGACACCCCTGTTGTTCCCAGTGCTGTGTTTTGAACAGTGACATTTTCCTTTGAAGTAGATGTAAATTAAAGCTCTGTATGTAACCCCTAGAATAACCCTTAAAAATAACGCAAGAAATCTGGACAGAAACACCCATGTGAGACTTAAAATATCTGCTTAGTGTGCCACAGACAAGAGAGGAAGGCAAGAAAGCAGCACTCAAAGGCATAGACAATAGAACTCAAACAACAAATTATAGGGATAGGAGCTAGAATCACTATGGCAACGCATTGCTGGGCATCCCATCGAGGGATTGCTTAGATTAGGTTAACTAAGGTAGGAAAACACACTCTGTATGTGGGTGCACCCTTCCATGGGCTAGCACCCCTTACTAAATACAAAGGAGAAGTGGGCTGGGTTACACAGCGTTCTTCTCCCTGTTTCTTAACTGGGTGGAATGTGATCAGCTGCTTCATGCTCCTGCTACTGTGCCTGCTACCATGCCTCCTCCAGCATCACTGTCCCCTGGAACTGTGAGCTAAGATAAACTCTTCAATTCTTGTGTTAGAGCTTTTAGTGGTAACATCAAGACACATAAACAGTATACAACAGACGCAATAGTAAACCTTGTCGTGGGTGCTGGTGGCCTCCTGCTCTCCATCTCTGAATTACTTTATTATTGCCCCTTTTTTGTTTCCACATTGTGATTAATTCTTTGTGGTAAATATCCTCTGGTTAACATATTACACTGGGAGCCAGGGAATGGCTCAGGGATAAGAGCACTTGCTTGTCTGTAATTGCACAGCTTCTATGGGAAAATTGGAGACAGAGGAGGAGATTCCGCAGAGGCTCTCAGGCCAGGCAGCCTTGTGTTTGCAATGCAAAATCAACAACAGAGACATGTATCCTCAAACAAGGTGAAAGGTGAGGACCAGTATCCAAGATTGTCTTCTGAGATCCACATGCCCATATTCATACACACAAATGTCAGCGTGCACACATATGTGCACATAAATCAAGTCACATACATCAAACATGTGCACAATCGATTAAAATACAACAGATGTGCTGCATGCTACAACAGTTTTGTTTTTCCTATTCATATACCCATGGCTATGGGATTCTTCGATGAAGTAGCTATGTACTGATAAAATAGAATATCACACAGCAAGTAAAAATAACAAAGAGAAGTAGAAAATGGCTTGGAGAGCATCATGAGAACAAAGTGAGCCACAAAACAATATGGTCGATCTGCAGTAACTTCTCATATCCACCTACATAGCAATATAAGTTAATTATGGATGTGAAGATGTAAGTCATTTTTGTCCTCACCTTTAGGGTCTCTCTATGCTGATATTTTTATAAAACTGAATCAGATTTATAGTTAGAAAATGAAAGTTGAAAAATGGGAGCTAAGGCAACCATAGAAGAGATGAAGTAAAACGTGGAGGTTCTGGCGTATTCTCAGAGTGGAGCTGAAATGCACATGATTAGCTGGGCAATGAAGCACAGAGTAGGATTGTGCTGATGCCCACCTAGAAGATTGGCACCCCCACAGCGATGAGCAGGGCAGGTACCAAACAGTCAACAAGCCAAGAGTTCATGCTGGTTTCAGACTCAGTGCACACAGCTAGGACCCAAGTTGGACATATGCCTCTCACATTCTAGAGAAGTCAGGACAGAGATACAAATTTCAAAGTTAATGGCTATACTGGCTGGCTTTATGTGTCAAATTGACATAAGCTGGAGTTATCACAGAGAAAGGATCCTCCCTTGAGGAAATACCTTCATGAGATCCAGTTGGAGGAGGGCCCAGCCCATTGTGGGTGGTGCCATCCCTGGGCTGGTGGTTCTGGGTTCTATAAGAAAGCAGACTGAGCAACCCAGTGGAAGCAAGCCAGTAAGGAACATCCCTCCATGGCCTCTGCATCAGCTCCTGCCTCCAGGTTCCTGCCCTGTGTGAGGTCCTGTCCTGACTTCCTTAGGTGACAAAGAGCAATGTGAAAGTACAAGCTGAATAAATCCTTTCCTCCTCCTTACTTCTTACTTGTGATGTTTTGTGCAAGAATAAAAACCCTGACTAAGACAGTGGCATTCAGAAATATTAATTAAAGCCAGAAGAGTGATCATATCAACCAGTCCCAAGAGATTAAAGTGGGATAGGCAGAAAGGCAAGAGAAGAGCCAGGACATAGAGGTGATCAGGAAGCTAAGAAAATGTTGCAAAAATGAAGCATTGCCAAGAATATAAATTGCTGAGGAGAGACTATGCACTTTATATTCCTAGAGATTTGGAAATCAGAAAAATACTGGTAACTTTGTAGTAGGCTCCTCCAGCTGCTATGAGAGCAAAATCGTTTTGTGGTGGGGCAAATGGAGTTCTACTTTTAAAGATGTAATCCTCTCTGGAAGAGAGGTATAAAGAGAACCATGGAGTAGCTTCTGTATTTCCTGGCATTTTTTAAATGTATTGTTTATTTCTATTTTTCATTTATCTTAAATATCATAAATTAATTAATATATTAACTTAATTAATATCTTAAATATAATTAAGAAATTCTATTTGTTTGGGTTTTCAAATATATACACAGTATATTTTGATCATGTCTATGCCCCTATTTCCCCCTCTAGACTCCTCACAATCTCTCCCCACCCCCAAGTTCAGGCCCTCTATGAGTGTGCTCACAGGTGGAAGAAGCCAATGGAAAGGGCAGATCAAAAGTGTATCTTCAAGGGAGTAGGGGTGAGCATAGTAGCCTAGTTGGATCTGAAGAATGGAAGAGCTTCATTTTTGCTAAGGGAAACGCAAGGATAGGCAAGACAAGCATGGAGACTACAGACATTTCATATCTGATAGCCTACTTCTCCGTAGAAAACAGGGATTCCTATCTTCTCAGAATGATAGGCAATGGTAGGTAGAATCTGAGTAGGTGAAGTGACAAATGCTGGCACACTCAGCACTCCAGAGCCAGGTGCTCTGTCACCCTAGTGGCTTCATGTTGCTTTCTTGGTGGATGGTAAATACAGTCAGCAAGATATGGGTCAGAGGAGTGGGGCTGGGGAGAGGCAGTCTGTGGGTGGATGGGGTGGCCTTGGCTGGGCTCTTGGTCCTCTGAAGTCCTGGAAAAGACTCCTGTCTAACTCACTCCTCTAACATTTCTTCAGTTACTCATCAAATGTTCATGAGTAACTTCTCTTTCAAGATCTGGAGCTCAAGTGACAATGTCCATATTCTTTGGAGGTGGAAGTATGGAGGGAGAAGACAGATAGTGTTAAATTCCTTCCAGGTGCAGGCTAATGGAGACCAGAGCAAACACCAGGAGGTCTGGGAAAGCCATGTGGCTGCTTTTGTCCATGGCTGGCAGCAAAAGCCCACACTTAGTCGTGTGTCTACAATGAAGCAGGAGTTGTGTTGCTCAGCTCCCTGTAGAAGAAGGCATCCAAGGATGACCAGGGAGTCCATGGTGCCATCGCAGATGACTTCAGACAGCAAGATCTTCTTGTGCTACCACAGTTGAGCCTTTCCCAGGCAGAGGGATGCTCACCTGCAGAACCTGCTGCTTACGATGTTTTTGAAATGTTATTTGGGAAGACAGAACTAATCCCACAACAAACAAACAAAACCAAAATAGCAAAACAAAAAAACAAAACAAAGCTGGGCAGTGGTGGCACATGCCTTTAATTCTAGCACTTGGGAGGCTGAGGCTGGCGGATTTCTGAGTTTGAGGCCAGCCCAGTCGACAGAGTGAGTTCCCAGACAGCCAGGGCTACACAGAGAAACACTGTCTCGAAAAACTAAAAAACCAAACCAAACCAAACCAAACCAAACCAAACCAAACCAAACCAAAACCAAACCAAACCAAACCAAAACAAAACAAAATAAAGCAAAACCCAACCCTGCCATCTAGGGTAGCTGGGGGCTGAAAGGAATGTTTCCAGGCTCTTGGTGCTTGACTTAGGGACTTGAAGTAAAGGCAGTTAGAAAAGTAGACTAAAAGTAGGTCAGATCGCTCCAAGAGAGGAGGATGCTACTGGAGTGAGAATGTCCTAAAGAGCCCCAGTTAGTGGTTAGGCTTATCTTTAGTGGAGCTTAAAGGAGAAGGAGTTTGGTTGGTAAGGGGTATAACAGGGTAGCTCTGTGTTTTGAATGGTAGGCTTTGATATGTAACCCTTTGCTTACTAAGCATGTACCTTCTTTCCATAATACATCTGATCTTAATCATATGCACTCATAATTCCACATTTTCATGAAATAGGAAGTCTTCCCAAAAAGTTTTCTCAAAGGCCAGTTTGCTTTCCTGCATATGTACTCCAAAGGAGTCTAGGCTGGATTCACCTCCTGTATCCCATTCCCAGATATATTCGAATAGGAGCTGGCCAGTAAAGGGGAGCCTTTGATGATGTCTGAGGAGGAGAAACGTATTCAGTTGTTTGGAGTGGGATATGTGTGTGCAGCCTGATGCAGGTGAGGGTTCTATGGCTCCAAGTCTATTGTTCAAAGAGGAGTGGTTATTGCCCATGCTGACTGGAGTCTCAGCTCTCAGAGCTATACCCTATGCTTGACTGCCTTTGTACTTGTGTTTGTCTCTAGGTGTGGTTATCAAAAGTTCTCATCTTTGTGGTCATTCTTATTTATCTATTTTTTAAATCATCGTGGAAACATTCCACATTGTATCACAGTGGTAAATAGAAGGCAAACAGCATATGGGTTCCTGTTTAGAATGGTCTCCACTCGGGAGCAGGCAAACCCTAAGGACATGGCTCTTTACTTGTAAATTGCACTGGAGTGTGTTGGCAGAACCTTGGAGCATGGATGTCCAGGACATCCTATAGAACTGAGGAATTTCCAGACTTTTCTGCTTCCTGAGTCGGGTTCTGCCTTCCATAAACATCATGCCTAATGGAGCAGAGCTGAACTGGCCAGACAGACTCGGGTCCACAGCTTCCTCTGCAAGCCCCATCTCAGGGTTACAGATCAAGTAATTCTATCTCAAAAGCATCTTTCTGGGAATTACTCTCTGGAAATGGCCCCTGGAAGTCATGTCCATGGAGGTAACCCTCCATGTCCTTGAAGGCTGTCTGGAAACTGGCCTCAAAAGATGACACCAGAAGTCGGGCTGGAAAGACAGCTGGGTAAACTGGTCTTAGAAAATCAGTCTCCAGAAGGAGGGCTCACAGTTGACTCAGAAGTGCTTGCTGTTCAATGCACAAAACGTGTTCGGTTCTAATGGAGAGGCGATGACTGTCTATGCATGCAAGAGTTTAGCCGTGATCAGAGCGAGGCCATAGTTCACCATATGACGTGGAAGTTTGATTCCCAGGGAAACAAATCTGGGTGCTGGATGAGACTAATTTTTCTGTGTATCCGGAGGATAGAACCACCCAGGTCCAGAGAAAAGCTGTTTCTCATGTATGTCCTGGGAGCCAGCTCATGCATTTATTCTAGAGTTAAGACATAGTGAGAAGATGAAGAAAATTGGAGCAATTTTAAACAGCAGGCATGTCTACGCAGGCTGCCATGTCTCCTCTGGAGGAGGTAAGGGGGCAGACTCAGAACATCCTTCCATAATCCAGCACCAGAGTGGAGGGACTTAAGAGGCATCAAGGTGAGTAGTATCCTCGGTGCCCCCATTAGCCAGGAGGAGGAGGAGGAGGAGAAGGCGAGCCGGTGCTATGCTCACTCTGGCTCTTGCATTTCACACAAAGAATTTCGTCTTAATCCTGTTTGGAAACAAAATGAAACACACAAACAAACAAAACTGACAAACAAACAAACAAACAAACAAACAAACAGTACCAAAGAGTCAGGGGAGTAAGGGAGTAAGGGCAAAGTAATCTAAATTGTCCCCCTTACTAGAGACTATTCTGTGGCCATGTACCAGCTGAGCTCATCAGCTGCTATGGTCCTAAGTTAATAAAGCACCTATCTTATAAAATGGTGACTATAGACTGCTTTAAATGGCTTGAAAAAAAAAAAAAAGAAAGAAAACCTTGCCTGCAGCTTTCCCTGGAGTGAGACTCAGGACAATATTAAATGCAATGAATCACAACCTTCAGGAGGGCAGGGTGGCACACTGCAGAACAACACCGTGTGATGGCTGGACCAGGCGTCCCTGGTGGCAGTGGGGACCGGAGCAGGCACAGGCACTCATTCAAAAAGGAATTGGTTACTGAGGGCGACGTTGTGTCACACATCACCTCTTGATGGAAATTCTGGGAATCTCATAAGTCTCACGTGCCACCTTCAGTCTAGTATGGAGTCCAATGGACGATGTTTGCTTTATTCACAAACACCTGGTCAGGCAATGGCCTCACGGTGTGTACAAGTGCCATTGATTTGGGAGTCATTTCTGATGACGAGCTCTGGCTCTTAGGTTTGACTAACAGTGAGGGAGTCTCTCTCTCTCTCTCTCTCTCTCTCTCTCTCTCTCTCTCTCTCTCTCTCTCTCTCACACACACACACACACACACACACACACACACACACATACACACAAACACAGACACATAGACACACACATACACACACACACACACACACACACACAGATCCACAGGCCTGGCTAGATTTCCTTTGTGTTGTTCTTTCCTGGATTTGATGGGAGTATATCCCCCGTCCCTGGTAAATTCTACTTCCTGTCTCCTATTGGCCTGTTTATTGTGGGTGGGTGGGATTGAAATGAGCATCCTCTTCAGAGAGTGTCTTAATGAATGGGCTAACTAAGCAGTCTTCCCCCCCCCCCCAATTCTTTCCAGAGGTCTCTGACTCCACCACCTCCCTTAGGAGAGTAAACAGCCTTCAGAACTTAAATTATACTTTTAGAACTTGATACGTCTGAATGAAACTCCCCAGAGAACAAAATGTTAGACCTTTGCTATTTCAAGATGTTTCAAAGATCAGCTAAGCCAGAGACTTGTAGTCTGAGGCTTGTTAGAACTGTATAATCTCTGGCCCCACCCAGATCCTTGTTTGTTCTTAAGTAGATGAGTCCTAAGCACACCTAACTTTGAGGAGTGCAGCTTTTGAGAACTCATCTCAAGTCGATGGCTCTGACTCACGGTGTGTCATTAAATGGGACTCTTCCAATGCACAGTACACAGCACACAGCCCACCCCAGCCCTTTCTTTAAAACCCAGTTGTCCAAACACTGTCCCAGCTGTGACTCACTTGTGTGTCAAGTCTTTAGCGATGAGTCAGTCCTTTATGAACCCTTCCTGAGGTGTGTCAGCTCCTTCTGATGCTCCCACCTGCAGTGGTCATGGGAGCGACTTGTCGGTGATGGGAAAGACAAATCCCACACAGCCTTTTGTGAGTAGGATGTGAGCTAGCATCATGGAACCTTGTGTTAATAAAGCCAATCTCTCATGCTAATGTGCCTATGAATTGGTGCAGTGGGCAGAGACATTCTGCGGGGACACATCCTCCAGGAGGGACTCAGACCTTCAGAGGAAGATGGAGAAATGAGAACCTAAAGCCCGCCTCCTTTTCTTCATTGCCTACTTCCTGGGAACTTCTGTGACATTGAGAACTTCCTTACCCAGAATGCTCATCTTCTCAGGCAAGGATACTACCGACTGTGCTCTGGAATTCTTGCCACCTTACCCTATCCAAGGGGAAGGACATTATAGGGAAAGATGAGGTAAAAACTGGTTTTGGAAATTTAATATAAAAGCCAGAAAAATGATCTGTTTACAAACTGGCTTATCTTGAGCTCTTGTCTATTTAAGTGTATCTACTTGTAATGCTGGACAGGACAATGGGGTATGACTCTAGGTGATCAACAAAGGCAAGCCCCTTAATGACAAGAACTTTGTAGGTTTTGATTTCAGTCTTCAATATACATACACACGTGGATATGTATAATATATATGTGTATAAAATATATGTGTCTATATAATATATGTGTCTATGTAACATACGTGTCTATATAAACTATGTGTGTATATAATACATGTGTGTATAACATATGCATGTATATAAGTGCATATATGTGTATATTATATATGTATATATACATACATATATGTGTGTATGTGTATATATATGTATACGTGTATATATATACATATATATGTGTATATATATATCAGCCATAAGAATTCCCTTGTACTGGGGAGCTGGCCATCTGCAGACAGGTTCCCCCAGCTGTGCTGTGACCTCTGAATTGCTACCTTTCCCAACTGGATTCTTCTATACACAGCTGCCACAAGCAACCTGGCCAAACCCAGCCAGGCAGGCTGAGCCAGGGCTAGCTCACCAAGGACTTCACACCTGCCTTAACTTTGAATCTCCTTGCTCCTGTCAGGAGGTGCCGTGACCTTCCACGGAGCTCTTGTTGGTGTTAATTATTTCCTTTCCATTTCCAGCTGGCTCAGAGCTTTAGCACCTTAAGTTGCTCGTTTGATCTCCTGCTCAGGAACAAGGTAATTAAGTCAGCCACAATTTAAGAAAACGGATCTGCCTCGACTTGTTGCCCGTCTTCAGACACTGTTCCATCCTAAATCACTTGATAATGTAAGAGGCTCTGCTCAGCTCTCTACTTGACTGAGGGTTGGTTCATTAGGTCACAATCAGTAATTGATTCGCAGTGTGTCTCGGCTGGTTTTATTACAGTAATGAGGACTCTCTCTCTTTCTCTCTCTCTTTCTCTCTCTCTCTCTCTCTCTCTTTTTCATCTCCTCTAATATGTTACCCAAAAACATCAGCTTCTCAGTTTGGTGTCAGAATGACTTTGACAGGTTGTTAGCAACGATATGATGTATGGAACATCACAGAAACGTCTCAAACTGTGTTGCTGTGTTCCGCTTGGAGCCTTAGGTGGTCCTGAAGTCAGTGAAAGCCCTTGCGAGGGAGGAGGGAGGAGTTAGGCACCGATTGAAATTATGACCACAGGCTTGACATCCTAATGAAGACACTCTCTGCAGCAACGCATCTGTTTGGACTCGCAGGGCTGGGTGGCATCTGAAATTCTCTTCCAGAATATTCCTGAGTTCTAAAGGGGACTTGTGAGCCAAGCAGACACGGTTTTATCAAGTGTTACTCTTTCTTTGTGGAGCCCCCATCCCCCTTGTTTTTTAAAAGTGAGTAGTAATTTGCTGATCCCTCTAGAATCTGACTTCTCCTTAAGTTCTTTTCATCTCGAGAAGGGGAAATGGATCACATGAAGGCCACGAGACATGAGTGTGCTGTTATTTATTGTATGTCTACTGTCTTCAGAGAAGAGCTCACACTTTTCCTATAAAAGATAAAAGGGGAACGAAGACATAGTCTGGTTTTGATGGATATAATAAAAATGCTAGAATAAAATTGAATGTTTACTTTTATCCAGGAACACCTTTTAAAATTTAAATTTCATTCCAGATTTTTGGGGGGTTTCAGAGGGTAGGCACAGGAGTTAGACTTGTCTAATGTGAGATTTGAGTTCAGCAAAGCTAGAAGTCTTGGAATAACTTTCTGAGTGGGAACAGAATAGTGCCCTGAAGTGGATGTACTTCTCCAAGCCCTTGTCGGCCCATGGCCAAGATGACAGAGAGACCAGATGTATTTATACCATGGAATAAATTATGCCGTGAATGTGAACGGTGTGAAAATCGAGGAGACTAAGGTTTAACACCAAGGGTGACTTTCGCTAAGCAGGGAAGTGAGCTAAATGTGTTCCTATGTCACAAATGATGTTCCTTTGGAAAGGCTGTATGTGGGATGTGCTCAAGTGTAGATGCAAGGGCCCTAAAAAAGTTACTGTTCTCATTAAGGACCGCCAGTGCAGAGACAGCCAGCTTGGGGCCAGGTGAGGGCAGGCCATTGTCAGCCAGCTCCAGTGGGATACACTCAAGACAGCCTGTTCATTCCCTGTTTACAGCTGGAGACTACGAAAAGCTTTATCAAGGGTAAAAATAATATTTAGCAAGCATCATTGATCCTTTCTCAAATAAAACACCCATTTCAGGGGAGTTAGCTGCTTTCTTCATAGGATTAACTCCATCCTACGGACCACTATGGAACGCCTGACAAAAGATCTTTTTATAAATTCGACATTGGAAAATAAGTCATAATCCTATTGGCTCTCTCCATTTCTTTCCACTGTGAAGAAGGTTTTCAGCAACACAGTCTGCTGCAGACTGAGGCAGGTGGAACAGAGATTAATAAATCACGGGGAAATACACAGATGAAAGTGACAGAGGCCATAAGAAATCAAATTATTACAGTTGTTTTGCTGCCACATATGGAATGAATAGTTCTTAGTCTAGAGCTTAGACCCCAAGACACTTGGACTTCCAAATGTTCCCCAAGGCTTCCTGGGGGTCCACGTTCAGCACTGTTCTGACTCTTGGCTCTCGAAAAACCAAGTCTTAGAAAGAGAACACAGGTGTACCTCTCAGTATTCCTCTTCTGAGTGTCTGCAGGGTTGAGTGGAGGTGGGGGTTGGGGAAGAAAGGGAACAGCAGAGGAAGGAAGGGGAAAGGGGAAAGGTCCAACCCTGCTGAATTGAATGCAATGGATCGTCAAATTGTGGTCACAGGGGTCCTTGTTTGCCAGTCTTTCACTGTGCCTTGAGGAGATGGGAGCCTCATATCAAGTGCTCAGAACATTCTGCAGGATCTTCCTTGCTTCTCGAGAAGTGTTGGGTTGACACTGACAGCTCGCAACTTTGTCACTGAATGAAGGTTGTGACTGCCCTTGCAGAAGCTATAAGGTATCTTGTGATACTCAGACATATAGTAGCCCACGTCATTTTGACATCCAAGGTCTACAAGGGATTTTGGCTTATGTGTTCTTTGAGAGCATCTAGGGGAGTGATGTCTGTGGGTTAAGAGTCTATGCTTTGAGAGCTGACTCTCAGGAGCATCAATGCCAAGTTGCTGGAACTCTCAATACCATCAAAATACTTCATTGAGTACATGTTACAAACCCCATGGACATGTATTCTGTAGTTAGCTTTGGCTTTTCTTGTCTTCTTTTCTCTCTCCAGGATTCCTGCTGTGGTTTCCACCTGGAATGTCCACTTGCCTTTGTTGTGCGAGCCCACACCTTAATGTGAACTCTGTGCTCCTCTCCGTGTGGACTGCTCCTTACTCTGACTGTGAGCCATAGTTTGAAACTTCCTGGTGGCAAAGGGTCCCGATGCTATGTGGCGTTTGTCCTTGGTGTCTCTGAGTACTTCTAGTTCAGGACTCCAGCACAGACCCCAAAGACCCCGCCCTGGAGATGCTTCTTCTCCAGTCATTGTACCTTGAATCCCAGCCTGTCTAACCACCACTTCTGTTTGTACACCCAACCTCATCTGTTTCAAGTACCACCACTGCTACCTCTACATATCTTTGCTTCTGCCTGCCCTCTGACCAGCTTAATTTGTTTGTACTTTGTATCTGTGGATGAATGAGCACCTTGCCTCTCACATTGCCTTCTTTAGTAATCTTACATTTTGCTGCCCAGTGATCTTTCAGAGCAGAGATCTAATGTCTCTCATACACATCAAATTCTCAAAAATTAGTTCTCTAGTGTCTCTGGGTGGAACAGGACAAGTGAGTAAGTGCCTATCTCACAAACCATTTCCCAGCATCCCTTGCTTCCCTCCTTCATCCTCCACCTTACAGTATGCTTTCCCTAGACAGAAGAGGTTCTACCTCTCAGTGTTTAGAAGATGACAGACTCCTTCTGCTCTAGGCTCTTTTGTTGAGATTTGGTCTTTTGCTATGTATTGTAATGCTAAATCCTGGCCCCCAAGGCCTGGTGGCTCCCAGGGATGAGAAAATTTACACATATCTTGCTCTTTAAGTTAAAAACATTGATTGAATAAAGATTCAGACAACCTACAGCTGGGCAGAAGAGAGGTAGGTGGGGTTTCAGTTCCGGGGCTTAGGGATCTGAGGCAGGGCCACAAGGAGAAGAGGAAGGGGAAGAGAGAAGATCCTATAGATAAGTCATGAAGACATGGCCGTGAGGTCGGCCAGTCGGAGTAAGAGGGGCTCAGGTGGAACATGGCTAGTCATGCCTTGGGTCATTGGCAGAGAAGTAGACATAATAACACAGGGGGTAGACCTCTGCCCAGCTCTAGTGTATTACAGGCTTTTTATAAATATAAAGGCTGGGAACTAGTGATCAAAGGCAGGGTAGAACCCCCGATTGAGATTAACTCTTTATAAAGCCCATCCATGAGCAGAATATCTTTTTTTTTTTTCTTTAGTATAGAATAGAGTTTATTTAGGGCATGGGGAGGGGAGAGAGGGTAGCAGAGGCAGAGGAAGGCAGAGAGAAGGAGAGAGGAGAAGTAGGGCCGGCCATGACCACGTGGAGAGAGGGGGGAAGGGAAGGGGGAGAGAAGGCTAGTAAGTGAGGAAGAGACAAGGGAGAGAAGCAGGGATAAGAGCCAGAATATCTTTGTTCTATGGAGACAAATAAACCTGGTCTACTTCAATATCGGCCCGGTATCATCTAGGACAGTAATGAATGCAATGAAGACAGCTCATATGCATTTAAAAATTAGCAAAGTAAGCCTGGCATCCAGACATTCAAATGAGTGCTGTGTCCTTCACGGTATTTGCTTTGGGAAACAACAGAAAAACAACAAAAAATGTCCAAAATTTTGCTTAGATAAATCTGCTTAGGATGACAATTTCTAAGATTCTCTGTCTCTTTCTCTCTGTGTGTCTCTTTCTGTCTCTGTCTTTCCATCTCTCTCTCTCTCTCTCTCTCTCTCTCTCTCTCTCTCTCTCTCTCTCTCTCTTTCCCAATCTCTCTCTCACACACACATACAAATATACATATACACACACACAAAGACATTGCTATCTAGATTTATTATTTGTTCAGTCTAATGACAAGCTCTAAATTACTACTGATCACAGAAATAAAACATATTAAAGAATAAAAAATTTTGCAACAAGGCAATGTAAAGGATGTGCCTTGATTGATTTAAAAATTGTTTTTAATTTTAAGTTGCATTTGTTTGTTTTGGTGTGTAGAGGAACATACATGCAGAGGGAAAAGGAAAATTTGGGGGAACTGGTTCTCTCCTTCCATCTTGTGGCTCCTAGGGATCAAGCTTAGATTATTAGGCATCGTGGGAAACACCTTTATGTGTGTGCTAAGTGCTAAAGGAATCTTGGGCTCATATTAGGTTGCAAGAAAAATATTAACCATATTATATATAACATATATAAACATAGCACATACATGTATAATGTATATAACATATGTAACACATATAACATATATAGAGCTTGTATGACATGCTGCATAGGATGCTTCTCAGATATCAGAGGAGAGACAAGGAAGGACTCAGAGAGGAGGACTCCAGGGAACTCCCTGAGACCAAGGAACTTTCTGGAGAACTGAAGTAGCTCCTGAGTGTGCCTTCAGACTCACTGGAGGTGTTTTTTCCTTCCATTGATATATACACAAATTCCATAAAAACTAAATAGGATTCCTATAGCCCATATTCTATCAATAACCTATCTATCCATCTGTATCATATACTGTTTGTGTACAACTTATTTTATCCACTTGCTGGAGAACAGATGTCTTTCCATCTTTCTGAGTGTGACTCTATCACATTCTTTTTAATAGCTGCCTAATATTCAATTTAAAGGTGACACAATTTATTTAACTATTCCCCCATTGATGGAAATTTGGTTGTTCACAGATTTTAATGAGACTATGACATTCTATTTTGTGATTCTATCATAATTTATTAAAGCATCCTCCTATTGATAGATACTTAGGCTCTAAGCAGAGTATTCTATTATACAGTACTCAATCAACAGCCCTCAACATATATCTTTATAATGTTTTTATTCTTTTGATAGATTCATAAAAGTGAGATTGCTTGAGCAAAGGATATGCAAATGTATTTGATTAGATAATGCCAAATAGTTCTCCCAAATTTTGTATTCATGTTTGCTCCTAACAACAGCTACAGCATGGTCTACTTTATTTCCACCCTCAGCCGCAGTTGACACCGACAATCCATTTGCGAGAACAATCAGATTTGGAAAGCCTGTCCCGCCATTCTTTACTTTCGTATTCCTTTAATCACTAGTGCCGTTGAGCATTTTTTGGTGGATTTATCTGTCTTTGAACTTCTGGTCTGTGCCTAGTCATCATCCCTTTAGAGAATCACTTGCTATGGCTTTTGATGAGTTGGCTTTATCTGAATATGGGATATTAATATTTAGTCTGTTGTGAATGCCACCGTCCCTAGTCTGCCTTGTGTCTTTTAGTTTTCATTAGTCTGGTTTTCACTAGAAATAAATTTGTAATGTTTTGTAACTGAACACGTCATTTCCCCCATCGGTTTTGCTCTTTCTTTCCCTCCCCATCCCTTTCTCTTCTGGGGTCTCAAGTAGCCAAGGATGACCTTGAACTTCCTATGTAGTTAAGACTGACCTTGAACTTCTGAAACTCCAGCTTCAACTTCCAGAGAATTGGGATTACAGGTGGGCACCACCAGGCTGGGTTTATGCACTGTCTAGGTATGAATCCAGGCCTTTGTGTGTACCAGGTAAGCCCTTTACCCACTGGGCCACATTCCCAGTCTCTCCTTCTTCTTCTTCTTCTTCTTCTTCTTCTTCTTCTTCTTCTTCTTCTTCTTCTTCTTCTTCTTCTTCTTCTTCTTCTTCTTCTTCTTCTTCTTCTTCTTCCTCTCTCTCTCTCTCTCTCTCTCTCTCTCTCTCTCTCTCTCTCTCTCTCTGTCTCTCTCTCTCTCCTCTCCCCCTCCCCTCCCCTCCCCCTCTGCCTCTCCTTCCCCCTCCCCTTCCCTCCCCTCCCCTCTATCTGCCTCTCTTCCTCCCCCTCTCTTTCTCTCTCTCTGTTGTCTTCCTCCTCCTCTCTTCTTTCTCACTTAATGATGTGAGCACGACCCCTTAGATGTTTCTCTGCCCCTCCTCTGCAGTTTGCTTTTGTCTGTCTTTGTTTATTGGAGGTTGCCGTGGGCCTAGCACAGGTGCTCTGCCACTCAGCTCTTACCTTATGTCTTGCATTTTAATTTTTTTAAAAAATTATGTCTTGGATCTAAGAGAGATTTGTTGTTTGGGATACTGGGACTATCTTTTTTAAATTTCTCTAAGTGAATTAGTCTGTTGCTTTCATTCTACATATTTAAAGGAATGGACTGCTTCTCCCATGCTAATTTGCACTGCACTCTTGTCACGGACTGTGGACGCACACATGCTTAGACTGGTTTTTGAGCTCTTTTCACCCACAAGCCCATCTGTATGGTGCTAGGCTCATATTCATATCATCCTTGTAAACTGGGGGTCTTGGAGACAAAATGATGAGTTACATTCTTAAGGTTACAGGTATTGGGGGAGTGTCATGGAGAGCAGAAGGTTGTGGAGGGAGGAGAGACTCTACTAAAAATCTTTGTTCAAAAATATTACAATGATATCTAATATTTAATAAATAAACATACACCTCTACTTCCAAGCAAACGAATCCCGTTGCTGGACATGGTGCTTCTGTTAGGTGAAGATCTAGATTGTCACACATTCAGGAAGAGATCATCATATTACTTAACTAAAACTCAAGGTCATAAAGTTCCTTTCAGAAAATTTAAATTCTTCTTGGGGCCCCTCATCTGTGTTCACGGGCAGATAGCACTGTCCTGGGGGAGCAGGGAGAAAGGTCCCTGCCCCAGGGTTGGCATCTCCTCAGGTTGGGCTGTGGAGCTTTTTCTGTAACTATCTTGGGGGTGGGATGGGGAGGGGGAGAGCCCTTGCCAGCTTTTCTGCTCCCCTTAAATCTTCAGACCTTGCTGGGCAGTGGGAAACTTCCCTTTTTCCCAGCAGGAGAGCCGAGACAGCATGGGTGTAAATCTCAGGCAGCTGATTGCTGGAGCCACAAGCTCTGCCTTGTAAATAATTCACTTCCATGCTGGAAATCTGCATATGAGGATGAAATGTCATTTATAACTCATAGGATATTGGCTTGGCTGGGAGCAGCTTTCTATCCTTCCACTCATTAAGGAAGAGAGGACATAAGCTATGTAGGTAAGCTCTTCCCAGTTAGCCCAGCTCTGGTCTAGGCTGCTTGGCAATCCTTAATGGGAAACAGGACTTGGGTTAGAGGGTTAGCCTGGCCTCACCTCATTATCCCACATGCTTCCAGGCCTCCTCCTCACTGAACTCTGAGTGAGCCAGAAACACTTTGGCCATGGAGCCTTCACACTGTGATGTGAACTCTAAGGTAGCAGAGAGAATACATAATATCCAATTAGAGACTTATCTCCTTCTGGTGCTGGGATCCACAGAGAGGACTTGGGCAGAGACAAGCTGGTCTTTGTAATGGGCCACTTTCCTTTCCATATTAAATATTGATAGGGTATGGAAGAAATTCAACATCCAAATTCAGTTTAAGCCTTATCCCAGTCCTTGCTAGTAAAGTCTTCATTTGTTTGTTCCAGTGTGTGTGTGTGTGTGTGTGTGTGTGTGTGTGTGTGTGTGTGTACTGTGAAAGTGTGCATTTCTAGATAGACTCTTTCACTGTCCTGGACCTCTCCAAGTAGGCTAGGCTGGCCCCAGTGAGCCTCTGGGAATCCTTCTGTTTTAGCCTCTCCAGCCCTAGGACTGCAAGTGCATGCTACCATCCTAGCCTTTACAACACACACACACACACACACACACACACACACACACACACACACACACCCCAAGATATGGATTCTGGAGGTCAGTGTTTGCAGGAGGAATACTTGATATGAAGAGCATGAACATCCTTAGAGCAGGAAACAGATACAGGGTCTTCTGTTTTGTCCTTGCTGCTATAGGCTCAAATGGACTGTGAAGCTCTCAGTGGGAAAACGGGAAAACAGGAGGAGCTTTTAACCTATGAAGGAAAGGAAAATTAATATGACCCTCGGCTTGATGACAAGTCTCTGAAAATATCACAGCTCATAGTCCGACTTCTGCTCTACTGAGACCTTAATTAAGCACAGCTGTAATCACCCTATAACTGAACCCAGAAAGGCTGAGCTTTGTGGATTGCTTCCTCGGAGACTTCCTGCTAGGCAAACCTGGAAGTCTTCTTGACATCCTCGTCCATTACATTAGAAGGTGTGACCAGCTTTAGGAGGAGTTGAGGTTCTGAGACTCTAGCTGGCGCATACCTGTCCTGCCTCTTGGAGAGATCTGGTGATGGCAGCTGCTGCAAATTGTGTTGATCATCTTGCTCATCTTCACGGATTGGGCTCCCTCATGGTTGCATTATAATGTGGAATGTATTCCAGACTAATTTCATTCCACACAGTAACATGGTTGTTACCTGGTGTCTATACTCTCATAGGTGACTACAAATTGATTGTTCAATAAATGTTCTAGTGTCATTTTGAAACCATTAAGGTGACCATTTATCCCCGTCTCAAAATATTCTGCATTTGCCCTTTTCCCAATCTCCAGAGACCCCTCGAGTCCTGTTGTAATTTCTTAATAACATCAGTCATGTAGAAAAGCACCAGCAGTGTGGAGAAGAGAGAAATATGATGTTCATTTTCATAACCAAAAAGGATTAATTATAATTATAGTTTACAACACCAGGGTTTTTTAACCTTTATAAATAAACATATATAGGTAAATATTCCAAAATAAATTAAGTGTTTTTAGACAGTGCAAATATATATTCCTGTTATACATCTGAAATAGGTAAAAAGAGAATAATAATTTTCATTGAGTTATCTAAAACAACTCTCTTTAAATGATTTATTTTATTTCTAAGTGTGAGTTGTGTGTGTGTGTGTGTGTGTGTGTATGTGTGTGTGTGTATGTGTGTGTGTATGTGTGTGTGTGTATGTGTGTGTGTGTGTATGTGTGTGTGTGTGTGTGTGTGTGTGTGTGTGTGTGTGTGTGTGTGAATGAAGGTGCCTGAGGAGGCCAGAAGAAGCTATCCCTCGTTCCCTGAGTTATATGTGGTTATGAGCTGATGAGCTGCCTGGCCTGGGCGCTGGCATTGAATTCAGGTCTGGAAAAGCAGGTCTTTTTAACCACCAAGCCATTTCTCCAACCATAGAATAAGATATCTGACTTGCAGGGTTTTAATTATTCTAAATTACAAATATATTAATGGAATACTCCAAGAAACAGAGCTCCATATTATTCCACGGGTGCTAGATTAGAGTATTTTCTTGTTTTCTTTTTAAAATATAACGAGTCAAAGTTAAACAAATTGTAAAAGAGAACTTTGACTAATGTAGGTTTAGTGTTTTGATACGATTTGAATATATAGATTGTTTATTGAATTAAAATTTATATAAATAAATACATATGACAAAGGACAGTTTTCTCAGGTCCTCCCATGCATCGTTACATAATAAGAGGCCACAACTCATGAGCAGTAAGTTTTGTGCTCTTTATTCTGAATTTCAGTCTCCTGAGAGAGCAGATTGATTGACAGTTGGCTGAAGGGTGGTAAAAAAAAGCTTTCATGACTAAAGTCAGGAAAAGCCCACTCTCCCGACTGGTTTTAATATAGTACTTGAAATCTTAGTTGTAGTAATAAGACAAGTGAAGTAAAGAAAGGAATGTAAGAGGAAAGAAAGGTCTCAAATTATCCTCATTTGTGAATGATACGATACTATCTATACATAAAAACCTACAGAATGCAGAAGAAATTCCCTACACCTGATAAACATAGTCAGTGAAGTTGTAGGATACAATGGGAACATGGAAAAAGGAGCCTTTCTCTATATCAACAAGGAATTTACCAACAAAGAAATCAGGAATTAATACCATTTACAAATGTCATAAAAATCTTGGAATCTAGAAAGTGAAAGACTTCTAGAACAACAACTTCAAGACACTGTATAAAGAAATAAAGAAGATATCAAAAGACGGAAGAGACCTCTACTAACATTTACAAATGTATAGGACTAATACTGTAAAAATAGCCACACTGCTAAAAGCAGCCTATAGATTCTTTACAGTACCCATAAAAATTGAATTCAGTTCTTAATGGAAAAGTAATCTTAAATTTCATTTGAAAACATGAAAAAAAAAAAAAACTAAACAAACAGGATAACCAAAAACTATCCTGAAAAGCAAGCAAGCAAGCAAGCAAGCAGGCAGGCAGGCAGGCAGGCAGGCAGGCAGGCAGGCAGGCAGGCAGGCAGGCAACTTGCTGGGATCAATAGCACCCTGGATTTTGAGTTACACTGCAGAGCTATAGCATAAAGGCAACACAGTACTGGCTTAAACACAAATGCACTGATCAACAGAAAAGAACTGAAGACCCTTTCAAATAAGATCATATTCCTACAGTATCCTGATTTTTAACAAAGAGACCAACAATCTATATTACAGGAAAGACAGCATCTTCAACAAATATTGCTGGTCAAACTACATATAGAATAACAGAACTCGATCCTTATCTCTTTCTTATACAAAACTGAGCTCCAAATAGATAAAGGCAATCAACAAGGAACTTTAAATTGATAGAGGAGAAAGTAAGGAATATGTTTGAGTTCATTGGCATAGGCAAGGACTTTCTTAATGGGAAATCCAATGACAAAGGCATTAAGACCAAGAATTAAAAGGTGAGATCTCATGAAACCAAATAGCTTTTGTACAGCAAAGGACGACTTCACTTGAGTGAAGAGCGAGCGTGAAGAATGGGGCGAGTCTTCATGAGATACACATCTGACAGAGGAATGGAATTTAAACAAAACAAAACTAGGCATTAAGGAAATAAGCCACTCAATTAGTGGATCATGGAAGTAAGGTGAGAGCTCTCAAAAGATGAAATGCATATAGCCGAGAAACAGTTTTAAAACCTGTTCAACTTAGGGAAACAAATTAAAATTACTTTACTTTGAGTTTTCCTTTGCTTAGTCAAACTGGCTAGGATCAACAAAGCAAGCAAGCAAACAATGAAAGAATAGCCGAATAGTATTGGCTGGCACGGATGTGGGGAAAGAAAAACGTTTAGTTACTGTTGATGGAAGAAGTACAAACTGGTACAGACACTATGGTAGTAAGTGTAGAGCTTTTCCAAAGCTGAAAATGGATCACTCTTGGGCATATACCCAAAGGACTCCATCTGCAGCACTACCTGTTCATCAGTATCAATTGGTGCTCAAGATTTATAATAGCCAATAAATAGAAACAGCCTAGAAATCCATCAAATGATGAATAGACAATAAAATGTGGTACAGTTAGACAATAGAAAACACCCAGTCATTAAGAAAAACAAAATTATGAAATGAAAGATAAATGGATGGAGCTGGATACAGTTACTCTGAGTGAGGTATCCCAGACGCAGACAGGCAAATGCCACCTTTTCTTTCATTCATGAATGTTAGCTTTGAATCTTCAGATATGTGTGTTTCATTTGGAATACCTACAGAGGTCAGATAATTAATAAGTGGCCATAGAGGAAGGGCGGATTTAAGAAAGAGAAGATAGAGTACACTGTGTGAAAAAGGAAGAGCAAAACAGGCAGGGCTAAGTGAGTTGAGAAATGGAAGGGCCTAGGAAAGAAGGAACTATATAGAGGGATAAAGATCCTTTAAAAAAAAATAAAGGCTTGTGGAATCCTACTTCCGGAGAAGCTTCCTAAAATACATACAAATTATGAGAGTTTAAAGGAAGTCACTCTATGTGGTGATCTGAATGAGAACGGCCTCAGAGGCTCATATTGTTGAATTCTTGGTTCCAAATGGGTGGAGCTGTTTGGGACGGATTAGGAGGTGTGGCTTTGTGGGAGGAGGTGTGTCACTTGGGGCAAGCTTTAAGGTTTCAAAGGACACCTAGTCTCTCTCTCTCTCTTTCTCTCTCTCTCTCTCTCTCTCTCTCTCTCTCTCTCTCTCTCTCTCTCTCTCTCTCTCTCTCTCTCTCTCTCTCTCCTTGCCCCCACCCCTACTCATGGGGTCGTTCTTCAAGATCTGATCTTTCAACTGCTGCTTCAGTGCCATATCTGTCTGTCATGTCTCACAGCACTAAGTTCATGAACTCTAAATCTCTGAAGCAGTAAGACCTCAAATATATGTTTTCTTTTATAAAATGCCTTGGTCATAATGTTTTACCAGAGTAATAGATAAGTAACTAAGACACTGTAACAGGGCAACAATGCCCCAACTAGTCACTACACAGCTATAAATAAAAAGCCCAGGAATGCCAGGCAGTGGTGGCGCAAGCCTTTAATCCCAGCACTTGGGAGGCAGAGGCAGGTGGATTTCTGAGTTCGAGGCCAGTCTGGTCTACAGAGTGAGTTTCAGGACATCCAGGGCTACACAGAGATACCCTGTCTCGAAAAAACAAAACAGAACAAAAAACAAAACAAAACAAAAAGCCCAGGAACAGAAAGGGATTAACTCATGTAGAGTTGTTGGCCAGTGAGATCCCATAGGTCCCAAATGTTATAGGCTATTGTCAATACTCTTAGACACCCTCTAGAACTTGACAGTAAGGCTCTGGTGCTGAAGACATTACATATGTTAGACACAGAGCACAGAGAAATCAAGCTGTAGTGGCCTAGAAACCTCATCCCCACTGGTTAGTTTTTGTAGTACTTGAAGATACTGTGAGTGCCAGGGGAGGAGAAAAATAACCACCAGTCCTACTGTCTTGGTGAGTTTTTATGTTTACTTGGCATAAGCTAGAGTCTTTTTGGAAGAGGAAATGTCAGTTGAGAGAATATTCCTACCAGATTGGCCTGTGGGCAAATCTGTAGTACATTTTTAAAATTAGTGATAGATGGGGGAGGGAGGGTACAGCTCATGTTGAGCAGTGCCACCCTTGGGCTGGCAGTACCATACCAGTTCTGTAAGAAAGCATGTTGAGCAACCTAGTAAGGGGCAATCCTCCATGCCCTCTACATCAGCTTTTGCCTCTCGGTTCCTACCCTGTTTGGATTCCTGCCTTGGCTTTCTTCAGTAGACTGCAGCCCAGTATATATAAGCCAAATAAACCCTTCCTCTTCAAGTTCTTTTGGTCATGGTGTTTTATTACAGAATAGGAATCCTAAGCAAGGCACTTACCCAGCTGTGAACCGTGTAAGCTACAATAATTGCTGGCCTGGCAAGATGTGCCCACTGTAACAATAATGGCACCAATGTTTAGGGAGTAACCAGTCACTTTCTGATTGAGCTTAAGGCCTACTGAAAATTGAATTCCACATAAGGCACTATTATTAGTGTCAAGAACAAGCACCTAGATGGGTGCTAGGCCCCAGGGGAGGGCCCACTATTACTTTGCTAAGTGTGCATAGTATTAAATCAAATCCTAATGACTTATTATTACATCTATAGATTAGTGCACCTCTTAATGCTCATCAGAGAAGCTTTTCTGCAGTAGCTGGCATAGGGATCCGTAACTAATGATGGTGCCAAGAGTGAAAGACTGTGGAGTAAAAGGGACATCTATATCTCACTCTGTCGTCCTCTCTAGGCTGAGGGTTCATCCTGGAAGAGGAGACAGAAATGTTAAGACTCAGAGATGCTCACAAGAAAACAGTGTTTTCTGAACACCCTCTGGCAGTTGTACATACAAACTCATAGTAGTCATGGCAGCATCCACAAGACCCACGCAAACTCAAGCCAGACACAGAGAGCTCAGCAAGGAAAGCCCCAGCTTAGGCGCACTTGACCATTGGCAGCTGTGAGGAGGTGTGACCATGGGGGGGGGGGCATTGACCATACTCTAGTGAAAGGCCACACAAGAGTATGTGGGCAGCACAAACTGTACTTGCTAGGTCAGAAAAAACAGACACAGTTGCATGGGTAGGGAAACTGGAGAGGGGTGGAAATGATAAAAATATATTGTAAAAAATTCTCAAAGAACCAATAAAAAATGAGATCTCCCCCCCCCCCCCCCCACTCCATCAAAAGTAGCCAGTTAAGGACATAACTTTGGTAATGAGAGAAGTCAAGTTTCACAGCAAAGTAAGAAGACACATGTAGCAAAACAGACAAGACATCCCCATATGAGCATCCCCAAGAATTCTCTGATTAATATTGTTTCAAGAAATGGAAAAATAAGCCCATAGGACTTCTTTAAAAGAAACTGATGAGTGCAAAATTTAGGATGGCTCTTGTGTGGCCTAAGTGACCATTTTAGGATCAGAACCCTGCTGATTCTGAGAGAAGCTGGATCAGCCACCTCACCAGAGAATTAAGCTGAGATGCAGGATGTGCTCAGCTACCCTTCTCTCTCAGAGAGCTGCTCCCTTGCTGCACATTAGCATTTTAATAGTCTACCTGCTAATAGGCTTCTAGCCTTGAAACACTCAAGTACTGAGGCGAAAGGAGAAAGATATGATTTCCTAATGTAGCAGAAGTCTTGATTCTGATTCTGGTTGCGAAGAGTTGGGGTTGGCGGGTTTAATTATTGTTGAAACACGTGGAGTTGCCTCTGAACTACCAAGGCAGGCTCTCACTGTCTTAAATTCCAGTCTTTAGCATACAACTTTGGCTATGAGTGTTTTATTCTGTGTACCATTCACAGATGAGTAAGACTTTTAAAAAATTTAATTAAAAGGAAATACACTCAGTAAGATCTGTAGGGTTTGATTTGTCCATGCGTTCATATTATGGAAGAGCCATCAAAGAGGATTTGTATGGACGGAAGCCTAGGAGGGTACATTGTAGGCTGAGGAGAACATGGTAAAAGTCAGTCTCTGGAGTTCTGGGTGTAATTTATTCTTTCTTTTACTTTGCCTTATGTTTGCCACAAATGGGTGTTTAGAGACTGTTATCCAGGGATTAATTAAAGTAAAATTGAGTTGGAGATGATGGAGCAGAAAGAGATATTGGGGTCCATCTTGGACCCCATTTCTAGGATCTCGTGGTTGTAGATGTCCAGGATCGGCCTGTTCTAGTGGAGTATAGCAGTACTTGCAAGATGCTACAGGATGGTTAGAAGAAAACTCAAGAGGCATCTTAAGAGAGTCCTAAGAGCAGGCGTGACTCTCGCTTCCTTCCTAGGCTTTTCTTTTTTTATTAGATGTTTTCTTTATTCACAATATCTCCTTTCCCAGATTCCTCTCAAAAAAAAAAAAAAAAAAAAAAAAAGAAGAACAAAAAAGAAATAAAATAAACAAAATCTAAAACAAAGCCCTGATCCCTCCTCCTTCCCCCTGCTCACCACCCCACCTGCTCTTCTGAGGTGCCTGACCGGTGTGGAGGTTCTTGGGCTCTTTCACACCTGGTGACCTTGGAGAGTCTCTGGCTCTTCTTACATTGAACATGAAGCATTTCGTTTTCAAATGTGGCTGACTTAAGTAAAGTAAAATAAAAAAAAAAATCTAAGAAAAGCAAAGCAACACACAAATAAAAGTAACCTTATGCTCCACAAAGAACCTGCAGAAATATTATGTAGTGGGTGACAAACATGAGTAGTTGCTAATGTACAAGTCCCGCAGCACTGTGTGATAGGAGAGTTCCCAAAGGCCTGAGAGGTGTGCTGCTAGCTTTCATGTAAACTTGACATAGGCTACAGTTTGGGAAGACAGAACCTCAATTGAGAAAATGCCCCTGCCAGATTGGTCCAGATTGGCCTGAAAGCAAGCCTGTGGCACATTTTTTTTTTTTTTTTTGAATTAGTGATTGATGTGGAAGTGCCTAATTCACCGTGGGTGGTGCCACTCCTTGGCAGATGGTTCTGATATGTATAAAAAGAGCAGGCAGAGGAAGCTATGTGGAGAAAGCCAGTATTCCTTCTGGACCACCCCATCAGTTCCTGATTCCAGGCCTCAACTTCTTTCACGATGGACTGTGATGTGGAAATGTAAGCAAAATCACCAGTTTTCTCCCCCAGCTGCTTGTGGTCAGGGTGTTTATCGCAGCAGTAGAAACTTAACTAAGACAGAGGCTGTCTTCCAGAAACGAGCTTCATTAACCTGGGAAACGGCAGGTGAAGCATGATGCACGATGATGCTTTGGGGGATTCCCCTCTAGGGTTCTGAGTTGCTGGCTATGCATAGATTACCACTCCAGTCATGGTGTCAGGGTCTGAGGTAGAGATGGGGGCAGGAACACTGGGCTGTGGGATCTCTGTGGTCCAGCTAGCTCTCTGGCATGAGTTAATGAGGAAGTTGAGATCAAACAACTCTGTTCTTGTTTTACTCTCTGTCAGCTCAATGTGAGGCTAGGACTCGAGGGAATGACAAGGTAGGTCTAAGGCACTCCAAGCAAGGTCTTTTGAGCCAGATGCCCAGTTTCAATCAGGCTTTGGGTCATCAGAGAAGCCCGAGAGTCAGCTATCCATCATGTCTAGATGAGACTAACCTTGTATCAAGCCTGGCACCCATTGCATGTTTACAAACCTCTCTACTGCTGGGCCTTATTTTCCAGCTTTATTTCATCATGAAATACCAAACCTTTTGTAGGATCTGGAAAATCCTATTCAGGCAACACTAACATTTTAGTATTTTTATGCAAGTTACATGAGCTCCTGAACATATCTTAGGGACCAGTGATGCTCCCTATGGTACTCTTTGATTTCTATTCTTTGACCTCTACTTTGACTGTGGTGGTCATGGGAATAAAGAAACCACAGTGGTAGAGTTCAGTAACAAAAATCAAAGAGCTCAGACCAGGTTCCCTGGTAAAGCACTTAGTTTCCCAGATATCCTGCTAGAGCTGCCCACCTATTAGGGCCAAAAAAGATCATTAGGATACTTGAATGGGATATGCTGATAAGCATCTATAGAAATTTCTAGGAACTAAGTTTCAGAATATCAATTTAAAATAGTTATCATGGATCTTGGTTGCAGAGGTTTCAGTCTGGTTTGTGGTTGGCTGGCTCCATCTTTGGGCATGGGGAAGAACATTGTGGTGATCATGGTGGTGAGAATGTACGGTGGGGCAGAGGTTGCTCAACTAATGGTGGCCAGGGCCAGAAAAGAGAGAGAGGGATGTAGAGGGGAGGGAGGGAGGGAGGGAGGGAGGGAGAGAGAGAGAGAGAGAGAGAGAGAGAGAGAGAGAGAGAGAGAGAG
>JADRCD010000246.1:49139-60794 GCA_019843815.1 Montemys delectorum
GAGAGAGAGAGAGAGAGAGAGAGAGAGAGAGAGAGAGAGAGAGAGAGAGAGAGGAAGATGGAAAGGAAGAAGGTGGAGGAAACAGAAAGATAGGAAATGAGGAGGAAGAAAAAGAGAGGGAGGGGGCAGAGGGAAGGAGGAAAAGAGTAGGGATGGGAAGGAGTGAAGTTTAGTTTACTTTGGTGTTGTTACACCATAATCAAAAAAAAAAAAAAGTTATGAAATAAACCAAAATGGTTTCTTTCAGCTTACACTTCTAGGTTACAGAGCATCATTGTGGGGCGTGAGGGCAGGAGCTAAGGTGAAGCCATACAGAAACACACTACTTACTGCCTTACTTTCTGGCTTGCTTACTGGGTCATGCTTACTTAGCTCTTTTAATGCAGCACAGGCCCACTTGTCTAGGGGATAGTACCACCCATAGAGGGCCAGGCCCTTCCATGTAAATCATCAATGAGACAATCTCACAGACGTGGCCACAGGTCAATGTGAGCAAGGTAAGTTTTTAACTGAAATTTCCTCTTCCTAGGTGACTCTAGGATCTTAAAAGTAGACAATAAAAATAACCAGAACAATGCCCTCAAAGGCATGCTTCCATTCCTCCAAGTACACCTCAGCTCCCACAAACTTATCATTGGTGAATCTATCCCTTTTCAGAACCTGCAGGATATCATCACCTCTCAGCAGAGCCACCATCAGAGAGCCAAGCCCTTAGCGCATGAGCCTGTGGAGGACATTTCATATCCAAACAGTAACCCTAAGAGATATGGGAGTGAGAACTCATTCTAGAACTTGCACATGCACGTCGCAGCAGCAACATTCCTCATGAAAGCCACTCAGTGATGGTAGGACACTTTGTGCTTGTCCTGGAATATTCACCAGCCACAGAAAGGAATGGAAGGAGGAGCTGGCTACATGTGATAGGGTGTGTGACCCAGTTAATATGAAATCCTAAGCAAGTTAACTCAGGGAGAGAGCAAAGAAGAGGAGCTTTTAGGGCTGAGAAGGTGAGAGTAAGGAATAGATGGCCCAGGGGCATGGGTGACCTCACAGGATGATGAAGCCATCCTAAAGTCAGAGAGAATAGTGGCTACTCCACTTCGAGGTTATATGAAGAACCACTGAATTGAACGCTTCAGGGTAAATTTTATGATGTATAAATTATACCTCAATCTGTTTGGCCCTTATTTGATTAAAATAGGGCTAAGGACTTCAAAAGACCAAGTTATTTGTGGTTGAGCTCAATAAGTTTTACTGTCTTATCAGATAAGTTATAAAAATTAAAATGGATACATCTAAAATGTGCAAATGCTATTTTTTTTCACAAATTTCAAATATCGAGCATACACCCCTTAGGAACTTCTACTACTGCTTGCACATCCTAAGACATGCAGAATCTTCAAGGTTGTGCAACCTGTTTCCAAACAGAGTCATCTCCAAGGCCACTGTCACCACAGAGCACCTTGGTGACTGTATGTACTCTAAAGTCAGAGAGATGCTGTTCTTGACTCCAGGAACAGAAGGGAAACGCCTGGCAGGTACTGTTTCCCAAACTGTTGATTCTAGAAAGTCTCTCCTTCCCACTTTACCCCATAGTTCCCACCTTTCGTTTTTCTCTTTATGTACCCCTTCATGGAGTGTTGATTAAATGAGGGTTGACTCATGTTCCAGACTTCTCCTACAAAGGTGGCAAAATACAAAACAATCTCCAACCATGCAGGTGTGTACTTGAACCACACAAGTCCTCATCTCTTGGGCCTCCTAGAGAGACTCGGTCAGAAACATGTCGTGATCTCTTGTCATGCTGCTGCTCTTTAGGGTGGAGGCAGAAAGTCAGCCCTGACTGTTGTGACTTATTAATAAGCGACCCTGTTCTGCCCAGAGCTTTAATATTGGTGTGTTAGTCTAGGAACTGGATTTCTTAGAGAGAGGGTGGATGAGGCTCATGTGGTGCTTAGCGTGGGTGGGAAGCAGCAGGTGTCAGAGATGGAGGAGTCCTGGAAACGGCTTTCCTGCCGGTGGCTCTTCAAACAATGCCCTGTGCCCCTGTACTGCTGACTTTGCTGACTTCTCTTCAGCAGTGAGAGTTGGAGTTTCTAACACCATAAAGATAGAGAACATCCATAGAATGTGTTGAATGTGGGGAGTGTGGAAGGTCTCTGCATCCCTGAATCCCTTAGGAGAGGACTGGTTTCCTTTGTGTAGCTGAAGAAAAGGCCGGGCCCCTTTCTTTGTTTTCCTCAGGCCTGATATCTACCTGGCAGAGACCATTTGCCTGAGGTGTTGGAGATTTGGCATAGCCTTGTCTCTGTGGCTTTCTTGCTCAGGGCTTCTTGAGACCCAGGCTGTATAACAGAAGGCCAGGAGATGACACGAACATCTACATACCAAGGCTTAGCTCTAACCCCTTGTGCTTTTCCTCAGCTGCTGATGACTTGAATATTAACTATTGAAATTCATTGTATTACAGGGACTTCAGGTCTCCTTGCAACCTTTCCACACAAAATCACACAACCAGGTTTTCAATCCTTCTATGAGGACAAGGTACATTTTGTTTAAGACTGCAGAACTTAAGCCCTTAAAATGTTGAGAGAGTGGTGGAGGCATTACTCAGGAGGAAAAGTATGTATCCACTGTGCAAACATGGCGGTTGGAGTTCATATCTCTAGCATCTGCTTAGCTGTCCAATGTGTGTAATGCCTGCCTGTAATTCCAGAACCAAGAAGGCAGGGACAAGATTCCCAGGCAAGCTGGCTACCTAGGCTGGTTGTGTCATCAAGTCCTGGGTTCAAGTATGAGACCATACCTAGCTATATAAATCAGAAAGCAATTGAGGAAGACTCCCAATGTCAACCTCTGGTCATGATGTAGACAAACACATGCACATGTATAACTCCCCCATGTGCACAACCACATATATGCCAACACACACACTTACACATGCACACATGCACGCGCACGCGCATGCACACACACACACACACACACACACACACACAGCTTTTAAAAACTTGAACTTTTGAGGTAGCAAAGAGAATGACAGGAAGCAGGCAAGGCTAGGCTTCTCCCTTTGTCTCATCTTCGTGTCAGCAGCTCTGGTGGAAGCCCTTGTAAGTGCACAGGGCCACAGAGGGCCGCAATGGGCATCTATTTATTTGGCAGTTAATGGGGTAGAAGGGGACTTCCAGGAATTTCATCTCAGAACCTCTCACTTGCTAATATATGGTTGGGTTATGAACTTCCCTCTAAGAAGCTGTTGATCATCCTGACACATGTGCAAATGGGAAGTTCACGAAGTGATGTGAGTCACTGGAACATACACTGCTCAGCAACGGGTGCCTTTTGCCTTTGCCTCTCCAGGAAGGGGAGCAACATGTCTCTGGGCAGGCAGAAAGCATCCCTTTACGGTGATTGCTTCGCAGATGTGGCTGCCACATGGAAGGCTAAAGTCAATACCTCTGTGAGAGAGGGTCACTGAGTATGTGCACAGTGGCCCCATAGGCTTGCTCTGTAGGCTTGCACAGAAACAGAAGAATCTGAAGTTGGAGTCCTAGACAAAACTATAGGAGCCTGTTTAACATGGTGTCTGGAAGGGAGGCATCATCGTCTCTTCAGTGGAGACAACACTTCCTTGTAGGAAACCAGATGTGGAAACTGCCTTAGCCAGGGAAGGAAGGAGATGGCTCAAGATTGACAGCTCAAGTTAGGTTTGTGTAGTGTGTGGGTGAGGAACAGCATCTCCAAGAGCCAGAGCCAGAGAGGGCTTTATCAGAACACACTAAAGCAGGAAACTCCCCAGTCTGACAGGGAGCTTGAGATACACAAAACCAATGGATCTGGGCTCCGGATGGCCGTTGCTCCTTTTTTCTACTGTGTCTTCTTCTAGAGAATCTTGTCCAAGCAATTTGCCCCAGCAGTAGAAATTATACTATCCATGGTGCCTATCCAGTGTGGGTGATGAGACTCTGCTGTAGCTGGTTATACAGGGTTAGCAGGAATGACCATGGAGACACCCACCTGGTGACAGCGATGCCAAGGAGTCAAAGTGCTCCTGTGGCAGCTGGCAGTATGGCCTTTTTTGCAGTTCTTCTCTGTGTGGCCATCTGTGAAGGATCAGAACACTGCATTTTAGCCAATGCTGGAAGCTATGCAAACATAGGGAGCCCTGGGGTTTACCCATTCTGTGGGAATGTAATGCTTACATGCTAATACCCCAAGCTGTGGGTCTGAAGGTAACACAGGCCTGTAAGTCTTAAATCAAGCTCAATCTCCCTGGATGTAAAAGGCTGTTCTCTGTGCTCTCACAGAAGCAGAAGAATCTGAATGTGGGGTCCTAGACAGAACTACAGGAACTCATTTTCTTGGAAAAATGTTGAATAAGGTTTCTTAAGCCCAACATTAGTATCCATAGGAGTCAGCTTTTTCTTTGATTGGATTTCAAAGTCCTGGAGGCACCAACTGTCCATCACCTGACCTCAGAAGGCTGACTTCTGTGTGCTTCTGTGTTCTTTCCCACGTCATGGGGACATAGATGGGTGGCCAGAGTGAAGCAACTCTGTGGGAATTGTCCCTGTGAGATGAGTACTGGTGGCTGGGATGAGGTAGCTGATTCTCAGGGTCCTTAAGCCTCATCCTCTAGGGAGGAAAGATGGAAGTGCATTCTAATTTCAAATGCCTTTGTGAACCAACTAAAGCTGAAGAACTGAGTCAGGGCAGTCTAAAGTCTAGGAGCTTTTCAGATATTTAATTTCAAAGAAGCAGGAATACCACCGCAACATCTGTCTCATCACATTTAGTACATCTGCTGAAACCTTAAATAGCAGAGTGGAGTAAGCCAGGCTTGTTCTGTAGGAGGAAGAATGTTGGTGTGAACCATGGTGTATCAGGTCAGGGCACTATGTTTGAGTGTGGGATGCCCTCACTGGCTCCTGTGTGGGAACTCTTCATGCCCAGACATGGCACTGTTTGGGAAGGCTGAGGAGCTCTGGTGGAGGAAGTTGGTCACTGGGAACATACCTTGACTGTGTCAAGTCAGTCTACTTCCTGACTGTGAGCTGCTTCATAATGGGCTCTGTTCCATCAGACTGGAAGTCGAAATAAAGCCTCGCCCGACTAAGACAGACAAGGGCATGCCCACAGAACTGAGAAAATAAACTAATGCAGCAGAAATCAAAATCCATTTGGCGACTGTCTCGGGCGTCTTTTATCCATTTGAGTACCCACCTTCTTGTTCCCCATCCTCTTCTGCTTCTTGTCTTCTGTCCTTCTGTCCAGGTTAAGTACCCTTCTTAAAGTTGCCAGCACCTTCCATTCTCGGGCGAAGCTTTTACGAGAAGACAAGAACAAGGATAACTCTTGAGAGGCGTGTCTTGAGAAGTGTGTCACTCACGGCAGGAGGGACATTAAACAGCGCTTGCTGTGCTTAGAAGAGCACTCCAGCCATATGTAGGTGTTTAAAGTGCCATTTGTTCATTTCTATCATGTCACACTACAATCTTCCCCTGTCACCCAGGCTCCTCCCATGCCTATTATGCGTTACATAAATGAACAACCTCACAATTTATGAACCGAGTAACATGGCTAATTAAGACAGTGGCCTCTTTCAGTCTTAGCTGAGTTATCCACTGCGTTCTCTGTGGGCCATCTCTTTAGATAGTTCCTCAGTGGAAGGAAGCTTTTGCTGTGGCTATGTTGGGGAATCTCCATGCTTTGTTTAAGCCTTGGTGATGGCCCAAAGGCATTTGTTTTTTTCAGTTTCCTCTCTCAGTTTCTCACTCCTTAAAAATGAGGAGAAACTCCATTTCCATCTCCTGGAGAAAGTTTGTCTTGCATTTGGCATAGACTTCTCCAGCACAGGGTTGTGTTCGCTTTGGAATGAAGAGGACAGTTCTCAACATGTGTGAGTCCCACTAAGCAGGGTGGGCTTCCTTCTGCCAGTGGTTTCTTGGGCTCAGCTGGTACACAGTGGTACAGAACACTGGCTTCCATGGAAGCCAGATCAGCATGGCAGAGACCAGGAGTGAGAAGGAAGAAATCTAACTTAGAGCTTCAACTCATGGTGCTTTGTAGCTTTTTTCTCCCCTGATCAAAGAATCTAGGTTCTGCTTGAGTTCTGACCCTCAGTATTGTTTGGTAGAGTATATAACTACAGTGTCCATGTAGTACTCGCACTACGAAGCATGACCTAGAGTCCACTCCTTGAACACTCTTGTACTCAAGCAACCCTCAGATAGTGACTGACTCTAGGCATATATTTTCCCAACTTACTTTAATAATGGGTTCAACTACCCCTCTAGCCTACCACCCACCAGTGTAGTGGAAAAGAAAGTAACTCAGTTCTTTAACATTTCCTTAACAAATGGAGACTGCAAGTCATACAATACCATAGCCTCTTTAAAATACTTTAAATCTCGTATTTCTATTGGATACCAGGTCAACTCATTGTAAACTTGTCCACCATCATTAGCAGGCATGTGCTGCACAAAGACTGGGAGAGCTGAAGGTGGCTTTGTAGCCCCAAGCAAATCCTCTGGTGGTGCACATTAACCCATTGTCCCAGTGCCGCCTCCTGATCTTCCCAGCCCCTTATCTCACAGGTGCTTTGGGGACTTGGTAGTGAAAGTACCAAGGGCAGGGTGGCAATTTACCTTCCAGCCCAGTTTGCTTCCCCTTTTTATCCTGTGGTGCACATTCCTGGTCTCATTCACCAAGTCTGAACTTTGTTGTTCTCCTCCCATTGGCTTCTTTTGCTTTCCAAGCATTTTGACTTCTATTTGCAAACTCTCTATGTGCATAGCCAATTCTATAATCCTTTCTAATGCCACAGAACTGAGTGAACCTTCTGAGTGTTCAGCTTTCCCACTCCCAATCATTTTCAAAATGGTATACATGAAGACTCCAAAGCCAAAGCAGAAAACTTCCTCTAGGAGCACAGTAGGGTACCACCCAGTGGCAGTAGCCACCATTTTGCCAGTCTTCTTATGCAGCATTGCTAACCCCTCATAATCTGCTGTTTCCTCTACCACTTTAGAAGCAGAGTTACTCATTATGCCTAAGTCATGTTGGTGACCCCTGTAAGTATATATTTTTCACAACTTATTTTAATAAGGGTTCAACCTCTCCTCTTGCCCACCACGCACCAGCAGTAGTGGAAAAGAAAGGTTATCAGGATACGAGGGAAGTGGGCCTGTTTAGACGTAGTTCCAACTCACTAACACACACCACCCATGAATCAGAAGGTACAGTCTACTCTTCTCTGCAGACATCACACTTGAATCAGTAAGGGCAGTTCAGCCAGGAAAAACCTGTGAGGCTCACAAGTCGGCCTTAATCCACGGAAGCTGCAAGAAGCCACAAGAAGCTGCAGGGATCTCTCAAGAAGTTCGTTGGCAAGTTTCTCTCTGTGAAGTCACCACAAATGAAGCTCAGCCAGCAACTCAATGTAAGGCGAACCCACACATGCATGCGGTTAGCAAAGACTAGCGAGGCGGAGCAAAGTGAACCAAAGCTCAAGCTCCCACTGTCTGTAGGGTCATATTTATATTCTTCCTAAACATCATACTTCCTTTCCCGAGTCTTCTATAGCAAAACATTCATTCATTCACCTGTCTGCCCCAGCAAAACATCATTAAACCTAACTGGGTCTCCAAAGAAACCGTCTTCCACTTTAACTAACCCTGGGAATTTCTTAGTTTTGCCCTGGGTTCCTGCTCCAGTCCTGCTTTGCAATCAGACTGTCATCTCCAAACAGCCTCACTGGCCACTGTCTTAATGTCTGTCTTCTTTGTTCTTGGGTTACAAGAGTCCTTTGGCAGGACTACTCAGTTGTCCTGTGTAAATCCCTGCTGAAGCCCAGTCTCTTGAGAACATTTTCTTGGTTTTCCAAGAGGCAGCTCTTTTGGCTTCTGGGGCCCATCACTGTATCTGGGAGTCAGCCCATCAATGGGATTCCTGTTCTCTACTCTAAGTGAGTGAGCCAAGACCCTTGACTTAATTCACTTACTGTGTGAACTCCCTTCAGTAAGCGGAGCCTTAGGAGATGATTTATTCTGATGGGCTCAGACCAGAAGTGGGGACAGAGAGGGCCCAGTTCCCTGGCGGGCTTTCTCAGCACCATCCCTGCAAAACCTAGAGACTTCAATGTGGTGTCAGAATGAGAAGCTTGCATGGATGATCTGCACAAGAGGACTCCTTAAGTATAACTTTCTGAGTCATACTTCTCTTAATTTCCTATTTATCATTTTTTTCTGCCTTTAAGTCTTAAAACAGGGGAAATGAACATTTTCTTTGAGGAGAAAAGAGAAACACACAAATTTAATTTTTTTGTGTGGATAAAATGTTCCTAATATGTAAGTTAATCAAATTAGCTCAGGAGCAATTATGATAACCTAAGTATCATGTAGTCAAATATAATTTACATAATACCAGGACATGTTTAAGCTTTGAGAAGAAAAAAAAAACTCTATAAGATCAGCATTTATTGTTTTATTTTTTGATTGCTTTTGAAAGATTATATTGGTATTGCTTTGTATGAATAGGTCTCCTTGAGTAAATTATGATCAAAATTCAAAGCCATCATAAATTAAATGTGTTTTTTCCCGCTTTGGTATACAAGACTTTCCATTAAGCTAGCCCCATATAATATACCTTGGATGTGTTCAAGAAAGCCCTGTAAATTATAGTAAGTATTTAAAATGGTAAGTAGACATTGGAAAAAGGCCACATTAGGATTAATGAATGAAGGGGCTGATACTGAAAATGCACTTGTAAATAAATAACACGCAAAGGAAAGATGGCACATTGTTAGGTTAGAGTTACAAGTAGAGCGAGACTATAAATTGCAGGGTGGCAGCGGAGTGTTGGCCATGGGACTCCAGTGTCTTGGTAGTGGTTCTAATTGCTTTCTAGCCCAAACTTCCCCTCTTCATTGTTCTGGGTTCACCTCTGAGACTTCCCCTTCATGCCTTCTCTTCAGATTGAACAGGTACCTGAGGTTTCTATGTCAGCTGTGAATTCCCTTCCTGTCCTTGGTCAGTGAGTTGCTGGAGACGTGGTTGGGGGAGCTGGCTTGGTAGGAAGGTACTGCCTTCTGTCTCAGTACTCCAGGACTCAGTGACCTAGTGATGGAAGCTGATATCATGGGTCATGTGATTTGGGACAAGGTAAGATATGGGACAAGAATGAGTACACAGCAGCAGTATAGTCTGACTATGTGAGCTCCTTTGCCCAAAGGCTTGGGGCAGTGAGCTGTACTGTACAGAGCATGTAAAACAAGGACTGTTACTGAAAACCTGTGGCTTGACGAAATTGAGTAGAAACGCTTGAATAGTATCTTGAGTGTATTTAGAGTTATTTCATGGAGTCTAATTAAAACTCCTTTTATGTCAACTCACAGCTAAATAAGATCAGGCTTCCTATAAATGTATACACACATGCTAAATGATGATGATGAGAGAGAGTCCTTCCTATATGTTCATTTTCTCTAGTGTCTAGGGGAATGTATTTCAATGATGCAATGTTCAAAACCAGTTAGATTTTTTTCACCCACTTAAGAAGACCTGAGAGTGAGCCAATGCTGTGAGGAATCCATGGGATTTCAGATGGAGAAGGATGCTTACTGTGCCTTGTCTGGGGAGATGGAGAATGCAGTGCTAGAATAACTGCCCACGGATACAGTACGAAATCTGGAAGAACTACAGAAACAAATTCTGAAGGTGTCAGACAATATGGTCAGGCAGGCACACCTGGAGAGGACTAGACTCCCAGGTGAGGGGGGAGCACCGGGTGCCATCTTCACTTGCTTGTTTATGCTCTTGCACAAGGATGCTTGCAGATTGTGCTGTGTGGGTAGCATTTGAGGAGAGATGTGAAATTTCATTGGTTTGATCATTGAGTGTCATTTGGGACTAGCAGAGGTTGGAAAGTGAAGGGGATTATGACAATTAAGGGTACAGAAAAGGTAGCCCCTATATTAGTGTATGAGTCTTTCCCTGATTATGGTTTGCTATCATGATACATATACAGAGAGATCCCAGTTTCCCAGTGAGAGGCAACACTTGCAAGACAGAGAGTAATTGCTGCCTGTTCAGGGAACATGGAATTTGGAGTTCAACTTCAGCTAGTTTGTGGTGCCTGTCTGCTAAAGCAAGCATCAAAATGTTTTAAAGAAACATAATGAAAGAGGTGTCCACAGTTGCACTCTAATAAAAGTTCACTTATAAAATTCTCACAAATAAAGAACAATTATAACTTAAAATTTTTTTAAATTACTTGCAGAGGGATTTACAGACATCACCAGAACATAGAAAATTTGACTTTGAGTCATGATACAGTAGCACCTGATACATACCAGATGTTAAACCCAGCGGCCAAGGATTTGAAAATAGCATTTCTTTTTTTTTCCTTTTTTTTATTAGATATTTTCATTATTGACATGTAAATTTTCCCTTTCCCAGGTTCCCCTCCAAAAAACAAACAAACAAACAAAAACAACAACAACAAACTCCTTTTGCCTCCCCCCTCCCCATGCCTGCCACCCCACCCTCTCCCACTTATTGGCCCTGGCATTCCCCTACACTGGGGCACAAAACCTTCACAAGGCTGAGGTCCTTTCCTCCTATTGATGATCGAATTTGCAATCCTCTACTATACACATGCTGCCAGAACATTCAGTCCCCCCCATATAGTCCTTGATTGGTGGTTGGGTCCCTGGGAACTCTGAGGGTACTAGTTAGTAATTGTTGTTCGTCCTAAGGGGCTGCAAACCCTTCAGCTCCATAGAACCTTTCTCTAACTCCTTCATTGGGAACAGTGTACTCAGTTCAATGAATGGTTGTGAGCCTCTACATCTGTATTAGTCAGGTATTGTCAGAGCCTCTCAGGAGATAGCTATATGCTTGTCCTTCCTTCAGTCTCTGCTCCATAGTTAATCTCTGTCACTCCTTCTGTGGGTGTTTGGTTCCCCTTTTCAAGAAGGAATGAAATGTCCACCTTTTGGTCTTCCTTCTTCTTAAGTTTCTTGTGGTTTGTGGGTCGTTCTTCCTGTATTCCAAACTTCTGGGCTAATAACCACTTATCAGAGAATGCATACCATGTGTGATCTTTTGTGATTGGGTTACCTCACTCAGGATGATACTCTCCAGATCCATCCATTTCCCTAAGAATTTCATAAATTCATTGTTTTTTATAGCTGAGTAGTACTCCATTGTGTAGATGTACCACACTTTCTGTATCCATTCCTCTGTTGAGGGACATCTGGGTTGTTTCCAGTTTCTGGCTATTATAAATAAGGCTGCTATGAACATGGTGGAGCATGTGTCCTTATTACATGATGGAGCATCTTGTGGGTATATGCCCAGGAGTGGTATGGCTGGGTCCTCTGGTAAAACTATGTCCAATTTCCGGAGGAACCGCCACACTGATTTTCAGAGTGGTTGTACCAGTTTGCAATCCCACCAGCAGTGAAATAGTGTTCTTCTTTCTCCACAACCTCTCCAGCATCTGCTGTCACCTGAGTCTTTTATCTTAGCCAATCTGACTGGTGTGAGGTGGTATCTCAGAGTTGTTTTGATTTGCATTTCCCTGATGACTAAGGATGTTGAACATTTCTTTAGGTGTTTCTCAGCCATTTGGTGTTCATCAGTAGAGAATTCTTTG
>JADRCD010000247.1:0-11426 GCA_019843815.1 Montemys delectorum
GACCAGTGACTGGAGATTGGAGGATTGTGCACTCGGGATATCTCGTGCTTTAGAAGGTACTACCATTCTTTCTGTGTCTGTGTGACTTCTTGCATCTGTGTCTGTGATCTGTACGGCCTCAGCAGTTTCTTTGTTTTGCAAGGCAGGTAGACATACTTCTCCATGGCAGGCTACAAGAGTCCTGGACACTCCAGACTCTGTCTGGGAAGTCGGAATCAGGAGTGTCCAACTCCATCCGATGGTAGTGGCGGCAAGAAGGCTACTACTGGGTTCTTTTGTTCTCTGCTTGGTGGGATGGAGGCAGGGGTACCTCTGTTTGTCTATCTCTGTCCTCTTGTTTGCATATGGACTTGGACTGACCATATTTTTGGACAGTATGGGGGAAGATGTGTCTATGCCCCTGAGTTTGACACTTAAGCATTGGGCAGAAGTTAAGACTAGGGCCCAGAACATATCAGTAGACGTGAAAAAGCATAAATGTAAGACTCTTTGTGCCTAGGAATGGCCTTCCTTTGAGATTGGGTAGCCAGCTGATGGCTCTTTTGATCATTCAAAGAGGGAGTCTTTAGAACAGGCCCTGGGAGTCACCCAGACCAGATCTCATATATTTTGGTCTGGGAAGATTTAGTATCTAACCCTCCCAACTGGGTCCATCCATGGGTGTCTGTACTCATTGTACAGGGCCAAGTCAAGAAGTTATCCTCTCTGACACCGAGGTCGACCTTCTCTTCTTGGACCTCCCTCCTCCCTAGCACCCTACACTGCAACCTCATGTAGGTCCAGCCACAGGACCTCCAGCACCATTGGCTGTAGATTCTTCAGTCCCACCAGAGGAGGAGAGAGGTACAGAGGCTTCACCTTCGGGATCAGAGAGACCTACCCATGGGAAATGCAGCAAGAGAGGAATGGTCCCCTAACAAACCAGCATTTTGACCCTCCAGGCCTAGGGCCCTCCTGATGAGCATGGCCACTAACCCCTGCAGTACTGGCTGTTCTCAGTTGCTGACTTGTATAACTAGAAGACTCACAACCCATCCTTTTCTGAGAATGCTCAGAGCCTGACTAACTTTATTGTATCTCTCCTCTTTTCCCATCAGCCTGCCTGGGATGATTGTCAACAACTATTACAGGTTCTGTTCACAACCAAGTAGAAACAGCGTATCCTCCTTGAGGCCAGGAAAAAAGTCCTTGTGGCAGAATGGCAGCTCTCCCGTCTACTGGTTGATATTGATGTGGGTTTTCCACTGACCAGACCAGACTGGGACTACTACATGCCTGAAGGTAGAGAACAGCTCAAAGTTTTCTGCCAGGATCCCTTGGTGGGTCTCAAAGGGGCAGCAAGACACCCGACTAATTTTTCAAAGGTACAAGAGGTGGTCCAGAGGCTGAAAGAGACTCTCTCAGCCTTCTTAGAGAGGCTCATGGAGGCCTACTGCCAATTCACTCCTTATGATCCCAGCAGTGAGGAACATAAGGTCACTGTTACCATTGCTTTTATCAATCAGTAGAGCTTAGATGTCAGGAAAAGTTACAGAAACTAGAAGGGTTACAAGATAAGCGTTTGAGAGAGTTAGTGCAGGTGGCTGAGAAAGTATTTTATAACCAACAGACATAAGAAGAGAAGGAAGATTGGAAACAGAAAAAACAATAAGCTTGAGAATTTAATAAATAAAAGAGACATGAAAGGTATCTTCATAGAATCTTGACTACAGTATTCAGAGAAATAAGGGAACCTAACAAGATAGTACCTGGCAACTGAAGAGAGCCTCTGGTCAAGGATCAATGTGCTTACTGTAAGAGAAGGGGCATTGGTTGAGAGAATGCCCCAAAAAGGAGAAAAAGAGGCCCTTATGTTTCAGGCAGAAAACCAGCAGGGCCTAAAGTGCTGGGCATTCAAGAGAACAGTGACAGTGAATAGAGGGAACAGAGTTCGGATCCCCTTCCCAAACCCAGGGTAACCCTTATTGTGGAGGGAAATCCACTGAGTTTCTGGTGGACACAGGGGCAGAATATTTGGTCCTATTACAATTGGATGGGCTGATATTCAAAAAGAAGTCCTGGGTACAAGGGGCCACTGGAAACAAACAATACTTGTAGAGAGCCATCCAAACTGTGCCCTAAAGATGGCGACGGCTGGCAGAGAGCTCTGAGATAAACAACACCTGATTTGGCTTGTAGGTTTGTGCTTCTGAGTGGCATGATCATCCCTTGCCTATGGGGAGATGACACGTGGCATGAGTTCATGGGCTCCTACTAGGATATAAGCTGTGCCCGGGTAGGGATCTCGGGCTCACCTCTCCACTATGCTGCCTGTAAAGTATACTGAGTAAACCTCTAAGAGATGGAAACGGTTGTGTCGTGTCTTAATTCCTGCTGGGCAGGGTTGGCACGACACTAACACTCATGGACTACCTGAAGAACAGTGGACCTAGGAGTGGAAGGGTAGCCTGCTCGTTCATTGTCATCCCAGAATGCCTTGCCCCTTACTAGGGAGAGACCTTCTCTGTAAGATGGGAGCACAGATCCATTTCCCTCAGAGGGACCTCAGGTCAGGGATCAGCAAGGAGAACCCATCCAGGTGCTGACTATGAAACTAGAAGATGAGTAACAGCTCTTTGAGAATAAAGACTGCAGGCCTGAAGATATAATTGTTGGTTACAGAACTTACCACATTCGTGAACTGAGACAGCAGGAATGGGGAAAGCTAAGAACCAGCCTCCTGTCCATGTGGAGCTAAAGGCACAGGATAGGCCAGCAAATATTCTTCAGTATTCTATTGCCAAAGAAGCTCGAGATGGGATCCGGCCTCATATCCTACACTTCCTCCAACTGGGGATCCTGCAGAGGTGCCAGTCTGCAGGGAATACTCCTCTCCTTCCAATACAAAAGCCAGGATACATGACTATCAACCTGTCAAGGATGTCAGGGAAGTAAACAAATGAGTGTCCGACCTCCACCCTATGGTTCCTAACCCAAATAACCTTTTGAGATCTTTGCCTCCCTCCAGGACCTGGTATACTATACTGGACCCCAAATATACCTTGTTCTGCCTATCACTGGCCCCTATGAGCCAAGAGTACTTTGTCTTTGAATGGAAAGATCACGAGCTGGGTATAAAGGGACAGCCTATTTGGTCTTGCTTGCCCCAGGATTTCAAGAACTCCCGCATTATTTCCAATGAGGCCCTATGTTAGGACCTAACGGCCTTTCGAACGTCCAATCCCCAGGTAACTCTCCTTAGATACATAGATGACCTTCTGATTGTGGCATCCAACAAGGACCTGTGTTTAGGAGGGTCCAAACGTCTACCCGTGGAACTGTGAGAGTTAGGCTATTGTGCCTTGGCCAAGAAAGCCCAGATATGCCGTCAAAAGGTCAGTAACCTGGGGTATTTGTTCAGGGAAGGGAACAGATAGCTAAGAGACACAAGAAGAGAAACTGTGTTTAATATCCCACCACCCATGAGTCAGAAACAGGGTAGGTTACAGAGTTTCTGGGCACAGCCAGATTCTGTCACCTGTGGATACCCAGGTTCATCGAGATATTGACCCCTTTCTATCCCCTCACCAAGAATAAGCAGCCGTTTGTGGGGGAGAAAAAGAGCAGGTGGCTTTTGACACCCTAAAGATGGGGTTCATGTCAGGCCCTACCCTGGGTCTCCCTGATGTGTCTAAACCATTTCATCTATATGTAGGAGAGAACAAGGGCATACAAAATGGGTCCTGACCAAAATATGGGACCATGGAAGAGGCCTGTAGCATATCTCTCCAAAAAGGTAGACCCTGTGGCCTCCGGATCTGTGCCTGAGGATGGTGGGCGTGTTTGCACTGTTTATTAAAGACACTGATAAATTGACTCTGGGCCAAGGTCTGGTAATATCTGCTCCACACACCCTAGAGAGTGTAGTCTGCCACCCCACCCATCCCCTATCGATGGCTCAGTAACACCCAAATGACTCATTATCAGACTTTGCTACTCAATTCTGACAGGATCACTTTTAGACCCCCCATGGGCCTCCATCCAGCAACCCTTTTCCTAGGTCCGGATCTTGAACCTCCCATCCCTCACTGTCAGCAAGTGCTCGCAGAGGCACAGAGATGGCACAAAGACCTGTTTGAATAGCCCTTGGCGGATGCAGAGAAGGCTTGGTTCACAGATGGGAGCAGTTACCTAGAAAAGGGGCAGAGGAGAGTAGGTGAGGCCATGTTGGGAGGACAACAGGTTGTATGGGCACAAACTCTGGCAGAGGGAACCTCTGCTAGAATGCTTAGCTCATTGCCCTCACAAAAGTTCTTGAGCTAGGAGAAGGTAAAAAGATAAACACATACACAGATAGCAGATACACCTTTACTATGGCCCATGTTCATGGAGCCATCTACCCGCAGCAGGCATTACTGACCTCAGTAATCAAGAAACCAAGTAATCAAAGAAATCAAGAACAAGCCTGAGATCCTGGCACTTCTAGAAGCTTTATACAATCCAGCAATAGTGAGTATTATTCACTGTCCGGACAACCAGAAGGCTGATTCCTTTATAGCTCGAGGGAATAATTTGGCAAGCCAAGAATGGTGATAGTGGTGAGAGAGAATAGTGATGGTGGCCACAGACTCTGAATCGTCTGAACTTAGGTTCTAGTACACTGCTGAAGACCTGATGTTCATCTCAAAGGATCCTGAAAGTCATTTTGATCAGACAAAGGTGGTCTTGATCAGCAGCTATAGCCTTAAAAATTAAGGTGTATGGAGAGCTGAGAGCTGCCATTGTTTTTGATGCAGAAAAAAGAGAAAAGACATTGTCTGAACTCCAAGGATCTCTGACCTCCCTCTCAGAGATGGTCTTCCAAAATAGGAGAGGATTTGAGAGCTTAAAGTTTTCAACCTGTACTGTGGGAACTTAGCCATTGGTTCAACTCAATGGGAGACTAGTTCCCAGAACTTAGAAAAAAATGGGAGACTAGCTCTAAGACCTTACAAAGAATTGGAGACCAGCTCCCAGAACTTAGAGACCAGGCAACCTGGCAGAGAAAAAGAAAAAAGAGGTAACAAACAATTGCCAGTTGGTTAACCTGTTCCTGAACCCTAGCATAAGCCAGCACCACTCCGAGACCACCCCGTACTTTCCTTAGTCTCCCCTCTGTCCCAGCAACAGTGTAGGTATAAAAACCTGTTTAATTTTTTGCTTGTGGCTAGACTCCTCTACCCCTGTGTGGAATATGAGTCTCCTCCTGTGCTGAATAAAAGAGCCTCTTGCTGATTGCATCAAGTTTGCATCTATGTGGTGTTTGAGGTCATCATTCCCTAGCCCTAAGAGTGTGGTTCTCCCCTCCTCACCCCCTGCCTTTTTCCAGGAAATTAACATACATTGTGTGTTGGTCGGGAAGCACTAGTACTCCACACCGACAAGAATGCTTTTGGAGGTAAGCTGGGGTCTGGACCCTCCCATGTCGGTCTGCTCCCGTGTCTGTGTGTACCTCGATTATCGATTGCTGTTACACTTGTTTCTGTAGTTTTGTGTCTGTGATTTACTTTTTGTGGTTTTGTGGTTTTGTTTTTCTGGTAACTGCTGGAATGGTGATTTTTGGCTTGGTCAGCTGTGGGTCGCCCATCTTGAGGGACATCTCAAGAAAGAAAGACTTACAGGAGCACTCCACACATATTTTGGAGGAGTGCCACATTTTAGTTGAGTAGAGTGGTATTTGAGGCCCTGCCCATCGGATACTTTCAGTTTCTTTCAGCACTCTCAGAGTGGCTGAGAGTGCATCAGGCTTTTTATTCTGTTTTTTTCTGCCTTTTTAGTGTGTGTGTGTGTGTGTGTGTGTGTGTGTGTGTGTGTGTTTGTGTTTGTGTGTGGTGTGTATCTGGACGATGGTACAAACTATTGTGTCCCTACTGACATTGACTCTAGACCACTAGAAGGAGGTTATGGACTGTGCTCACAATCCCATGGTTGAAGTAAAGAAGGGACCATGGCAGATGTTCTGCTCTGCTGAATGGTCTGCCTTTAACATAGGGTAGCCAGCAGAGGGATTATTTGACTTAGAAGTGATATGAGCTCTTAAAGATACTGTTTTCCAACAGGGATGGGGAGAAACCCCGACCTGCAACCATATATCATTGCATGGGAGGACTTGTCCTCCAGTCCACTGCCATGGGTTCAGCCATGGGCCCGGACACCTAAAATCTCTGGTGAGACAGGCTCCCAAGTCCTGGCCCTCCAAGACCACCAGACCACATATAATGAAGAGCCATCCCGAGTGGCTCCCAAGAAGATTTACCCTAAAACCCAGTCAGACTTCCTACTCCTAGACCGTCCTCCCCCTTACCCGCCAACTTCACCTCCCCAACCTCATCCTGCACTACCTCCCCAACAGGCAGCAGCAGTGGCCTCGGTGCCTCCTGTAGATTTCGAGGGCCCTGCCCAAGGGTCCTGAAGTCAAAGAGGAGTATCTCTCGAGAACACTAAAATACTCCCCTTGCATGCCAATGGCCCTCCCCCAGCGGAAGCAGAGGGCCTCCAGCCCCTTGAATATTGGCCCTTTCCATCTGATGATCTATACAATTGTAAGACTAACCACCGTCCCTTTTCTGAGGACCCCACCAGACTAAATTCTTTGGTGGAGTCTCTTGTGTTTTCTGACCAGCCCACCTGGTATGACTGTCAGCAGCTCTTGCATTCCTCTTTACAATAGAAGAACCAGAGCGGATCCTACTGGAAGTTCGAAAACATGTTCCAGGAGTTGATGGGCAGCCCTCCAAACTACAGAACATTATAGATGCTGGGTTTGCTTTAGAGCATCCCAATTGGGATTATAGTTCCCCTGAAGAGTTGACTGCATGTCCATGGTCAGACTCTTGTGACAGGTCTCAAAGGGGCAGCAAGAAAGCCTACCAATTTGGTAAGGTAAGAGAGGTGGTCCGGGGACCTACGGAGTCCCCCTCTGTGTTTCTGGAACGACTTATGGAAGCCTATCGCAGGTATACCCCTTTTGATCTCGCTTCTAAGGGGCAACAGGTGGTGGTTTCCATGTTGTTTATGGGACAGGCGGCCCCAGACATTAAGCATGAGCTGCAGAGACTAGAAGGATTGCAGGACATGACTCTGAAAGATTTAGTGAAGGAAGCAGAAAGAGTATATTATAAGAGACAGACTGAGAAAGAGAAGGAGCAGAGGAAGCAGAAGGAGCAGGAAGAATGAGAGAATAAGAGGGAGAAGAGGAAGAACCAGAACTTGACATGGTTCTTGGCTATAGTAGTAGGTAGAGGTCCTCATGTAGAACCCAGAGAGAAAACAGGGCAGATAGGGCACCTGGGCAACACTCGCCGGATTACTCTTGACAAAGATCAATGTGCATATTGCAGAGAAAGGGGCATTGGGCCCAAGATGTCCTTAAAAAAAACAGCAGGCCACGCCACAAGTCCTAGCCCTCGGAGAAGAAGATTAGAGGGGATGGGGATCAGAGTCCCTCCCCCAGGATAGCATAACATTAACTGTGGCGGGGAAGCCTGTAGACTTTTTAGTAGATAACTGGAGCTCAACATTCTGTACTATTACAGCCTATGGGAAAGACAAAAAAAGAAAAAACTTGGGTAATGGGTGCAACCGGACACCAACAATATTCTTGGACTACTAAAAGAGTAGTAGATTTGGGGAAAGGACAAGTGACACACTTGTTTGTAGTGATTCCAGAATGCACCACGCCCCTTCTGGGACAGGATTTGCTGACAAAAATGGGCACTCAGATCTTCTTCACCCCTTAGGGGCCTGAAATAATAGCAGAGAGATCTGAACCAGGTAGTGCGGTCTTGACTCTCTTACTGGCCGGTGAACACCGGCTACTAGAAACTAAGGCCCCGGCCTTGACAAATCAGCAGCAACAGAAATTACTGGATGTGTTTCCTGAAGCTTGGGCTGAGACTGCAGGCTTGGGAGTAGTGTCAGTTGCCCCCAGTGGTAGTAGATCTCAAGGCTACTGCTGTCCCCATTTCAGTAAATAGTATTCCATGAGCAGGGAAGCCAGGGAAGGGATCTGTTGCCACATCAGCTGCCTTCTCTAACTAGGGGTCTTGAGCCCCTGCCAGTCTCCCTGGAACACACCCCTCCAGCCAGTTAAAGAGCCTGTCACTGGAGACTTCAGGCCAGTTCAGAATCTGAGAGAAGTAAATAAAAGAGTCCAAGATATTCACCCCACTGTGCCCAATCCTTATAACCTACTGAGCTCCTTACTACCTGACAGACAAAGGTATACTGTTTTGGACTTAAAATATGCATTTTTCTGTTTGAAGTTACATCCAGATAGCCAACCCTACTTTGCTGTCGAATGGAAAGATGCAGATGGAGGGCAGTCAGGCCAACTGACCTGGACACGACTTCCACAGAGGTTTAACAATTCCTCAACCCTCTGTGAGGAAGCACTATGAAACTGCCTGCAGTTTCATGAACTGGGTTCTCCCAGGAGAAGGACCAAAGGACGTGAAATAGAGGGCTAGAAATGCAAGAGAAAACACAAAGGCAAGTTGCATCCCAATCAAGGGTTCACTTTACTATGTATAAGCCAGGGTTTTTATAGTTACAGGTGAAACCAAAACAAAATCTTAGATTACATGATCTTTGCATAACATAAACACTGTAAAAAAGGGTCAGTTGCCAAAGTCCCCAGGTTTCGAAGATTTTCAGGCAGTTGGTGTACTCATGCTGTGGGTGAGTGTGCTCAGGCGGCCTCTTCAAAGAAGAACTGACAGTCTGTGGAGAACATTTGTCTTAGCTCCCCACGTGGTAGCCTCCAAGCAGAGACTATCATTAGTTGGATGGCTGAGGAGATGGGGAAGATAACAGTTCCTCCCTTTTTTATTTAGAAAATAGCATGATTAGGGCATAATCATGCATCACAGTCCTGTAAGGGAATTTTACAGTGCCTTGGTGAATCTCACGTGCAGTATAATATGTACTGGCAAAGTATCTTACCCGTCATAGATAATCATGTGTATCTAGTTTGAATTCTACAAACCAGCACATTTCATGTTTCTTCAAAACACAGCCACTCAGCACGTGCCTCTGTCTTAGGTTGATCTCTTTGCCAGAAACCTAACTCGTTGAACACAGGTTCTCAAAATATACCTCATTCCCATGTATTTAATGTCAAGACATGCCTTTACCACCTGCAATGTCCACATGCTGTCACAGTCTCTCTGGAAGCCATCTTACCTGAAGTCCTCTTAAAGTTCCATGCCAGTGTGCTGGAGATGAGTGTAGGCACCTGACCAAGTTGCAAAATACCAGCTCCCACTCTGGGAACCTTTGCTGAGAACAGGCCTCAATTCAATTACAGATTAGTAACTTCAGACTGAAAATTCCGATATTGCACCAGCATGAAAGGGCTAAATGCTGTAGGAGTAACCAAACTTTAGCTCCAGGTATGGCAAAGGATGCCCACTTCTTCATTATCTAACAGTAAATATTTTCCCCCCATGTCCAGATGCATGAGGTTTCTTTCTTTGACCCTTACACGCATACCTCTCAGTAGTCTTGAATTACTTCCAAAACATCTTGGGTTCATGGAGTGATTATACTCTCAGCGGCAGGGACGTTGTGTGAAGGTGCCCCCTCCTTGCCTTTCAGCAGAGGGGCCACCCCTAAATCTTACCCTATGCCAAAGAACATTTCCACCATTCAGCAGAGGGGCCACCCCTAAATCTTCCCCTTTGCCAAAGAACATTTCCACCATTCAGCATAGGGGCCACCCCTAAAACTTCCCCTATGCTAAAGACCATTTCCACCATATTTCACCCTTTTTTATTTCATTTAAAAAAATCTTCATTGGAATTTCATCTTGTTTAGCATGCAGTTTCTTCTTTTTCACCTCCAACATGGTTCTATTTAAACGATTAATGATTATGCTCATACAGCAAGGCATCATGAATAAAAATACTAAAATAACAAATAAAATCAATACAATCCCTATTCCAAAAGAAACAATATCATGTAAAGAAGGGAATCCAAAGGATAAACTCTCAATAAATCTTTCAGCTTTTGCTGTAAACTGGAGAAGCCATAAAATGCTGAGAACATGAGCCAAGACAGCCAAGCACTTCTTAAGATGCTTCTCGTTATTTCTCCTCACTCTGGTGGGAATGATCACTCTCTGCATCTTCGCGTTCAGTTTTGCTGTTTTGCTTTTTTGCATGTTGGACACACCTTTCAGGTATCCACTCAGGATTAGGAGAATTTGCAGGGAAAACACAAACATACCCTCGCCCCAATATTAAAACTCAATCTGGGCCATGTATTGAGTTATCTAATTTTCCTTCCATAAACAGGAGAATAGGTTGTATAGGAAGGATGCCAATGTCTATCAGCAGCAGAAACACCATTAATATTCACATTCAAAAAATTTAAAATAAAAGGAGAATGAGATAAAATAGTCTTTGGTATGATAGGATACCATGTTCCTTTAGATTTCATTCCATCATTTGAAGAATAAAATGTTTGGGATCCAATTGAAAACTCAGATATGAATACAGACAGGATTAAGTATAGCCTTACTATATATTCCCAGACCCTGAAAAGGAAGTAGGTTTTAGTTTAACAATTGATCTGAAATAGTATTATTAGGACTCCAGTAATATACACCCATATTTTCCATTCTATCTCTTCCCCATAAATTAACAAGAAGTCCTGGAATAATAAAAGGTTGTATTTCTCCTGAATGACTTTCATCATCCATTTCAATATTTGAGAACTTTAACTAGGATTTTCCTTCTGTCTGATTCCTTGTAAGGAAGTCATAGAAGGTTGTAATGGCCAAGCTGACGGCCAGCATTTTTGACAAATAACAGTAATATAAGCTCCAGTATCTAAGAGACCTTTAAAAGGTATTCTCATCATTTAATTATTAATTTCAGTGGATCTTTAGTTATTTGCTCAATAAGATAAGCATCAGAAGAATCAATCTGATCATCTCATTTAATTACAGATTTAACATTTCCTAATTTATCTATCATAGGTAATAAAATCAGCTGAGCTATCTTAGTCCCTATAGGCAAGTTCAAAACTATTGTATCTGTATGAATCATGACTTTTATTTCCCCTTCAAGACTTTTGTCATATCTTGCAAATTTCCTATAAACTCAGCAAATTGTATTGGAGTGTGTTTTAAAGGAGCAGCCATAAATGCTTCCTTAGAATGATGTCTAGCAGCCTCCTCCTCAGGATATTCCCAATCAACTTCCCCTGGATCTGAATTATTGTCTCTCCTTCCGGTAAAGGAAGATCAGGCTGCTCATACTTAGGGAGATCCTCGAGCACAGGAGTTGCCAAAGGGTTAGCTGGAGGAGGATGAGGAGGTGGAGAAAGAGACTGAAAGATTTACTCTTTCTTATACTACCTTTAGTCACTCAATTCCATTTTTCCATTTCTGAATCACCTCTCAA
>JADRCD010000249.1:6730-18397 GCA_019843815.1 Montemys delectorum
GTGTGTGTGTGTGTGTGTGTGTGTGTGTGTGTGTGTGTGTGTGTGTGTGTTATGCATGTTTGTGCTCTTGAGCATGCAGAGGCCAGAGGAGGACATCATGTGTATTGCTCTGTCATTCTCCAGTTTATTCCCTTGGAGCAGGGTTTCTGACTGAATCTAGAACTAGGCTAGTGGCCAGAAAGTCCCAGTGGTACCCTTGTCTCTGCCCCTCACCCCAGCACTGAAGTTAGGGTAGCTCCCATTTAAAGGCAAGTGTATAGCCACCACCCCCATTTTAGGTGGGTGCTGCAAATTTAAAGCCAGGTCCTTTTGCTTGTGCAGCAAGGGCTCACCTACAGAGCTAACTCCCCAGCTCCCCTCTCCCATTCCTCAGTTTTAACCATTATCTCATATGCTTTGAAATATATAAAGAAACCTTAGAAGCTGGGCAGTGGTGGCACACGCCTTTAATCCCAGCACTTGGGAGGCAGAGGCAGGAGGATTTCTGAGTTCGAGGCCAGCCTGGTCTACAGAGTGAGTTCCAGGACAGCCAGGGCTACACAGAGAAACTCTGTCTCAAAAAAAAAAAAAAAGAAAGAAAGAAAGAAACCTTAGACACTCTGAGACAAACATTTTCTCTGCCCTATCCCATGCACTGGGTCCTTAATCTCTCCTGTCATGATAACATTTCCTTCTCTCTCTCTCTCTCTCTCTCTCTCTCTCTCTCTCTCTCTCTCTCTTTCTTTCTTTCTTTCTTTCTTTCTTGAACATGAGGCTGGCAGGATTACCAGGTTATAAGCTGGGCTCTGCATTTCTCTGTAGTCCAAGCAGGTCTTGAACTTTCGATCTTCCAGACTCAGCCTCCCAAAGTAGCTGAGGTTGCAGACCTATACCCTCAGGTCCCACCAGGGTCCTGCATTTTATATGACATATGTGTTGTATTCCTTCTAGTAAACAATGGACACCCATCAACTGCAAACCTACCAGTAGATACAAGCCTAAAGAGCCTGGCTCTGTTGCTTATGTAGACTTAAAGTCATTTAGCTAAGTTCATAAAACTTGAACTAAGTACCTTACTATTCTATACAAATTGGACATCATAATTCCTGGTTTGTAGAGTTCTCATGGTCACCAGTCTATGTATTAGCTTCTCAAATTTGTGGTTATTGAAAAAAAATAAAAATATACCAGAGTTTAACAATAGGCTGTTTTAAGGAATAAATAATACAGAATAGAAGTCATTGAAATCTTTTTGGTAAATATATACTTGTGACAATTCTTCTACATATCTGCCTTCAATGCATTTTTATTTCATGGTCAGTAGTGCCAGCCAATAATTTACATCATTTTTCATCTCTCTGAGATGGCCACAAAGCTCTCAATTTAAAGAATTCATACAATGAACAAGAATTACTCATAGTAACAGTTTTCCGGTTGGAGTAAAGATATTCCAGAGACGGGAATATCTTCAAGTGGCCATTGATAGAGAAACTTTATTCAGTCTCTTCTTTGAAGCACACATATCTAAATTGAGATCACTTGAAACTAGTTCTGCCACACTGGGCAGTTAGCCTAAAAAGAAACACTTGGAGAATTTGCAGCCCAGCTGGGCTTGCAAGATGCATAAGGTACCAGATTCACACTGCTCAAATTGGCATTGTAAATTGGCAGGACCATTTGCATACATGCATACTTTTTATTTTAACAAATTCTTTCAGAGATGAAACCCAGGCCTCCTGGTCAAAAAGTAGAAAGAGTTTTAGTCTTACACTTAGTTCTTACTGATGACTGGCTCCAAACTGGGGCGCAAGAATATGTGAGGTGTGTGCTTCCTACTGAAAGGGGTTTGTAAGATATTAAATGTTGACCTAAATTGTGAGATATGATTAATTAGCATTCTGCTATCATCAGTCTTCCAAATGTTGTTGTGAAATGCAATTTACAACTCTATTCTAAGTAAAACTCACAAAATCCCTTTATTTAGTTACTGAATTACTTCCCTTTCTCCTGATCTCATAGTAATGATAATGCCTTTTTTTTTTGTAAGATGCTCTGCTTTCAAAGCTGTTCCTGGCATTGTTGTTTGTCCAGTTAGTAGTACAATGGTCTATTCATTGTCATAGAACACAGTCCCTGGAACCAGCCTGCCTTGATTTGTATTCGAATCTATGCACTAGCTCTTTGAACTTGTGCAAATTTATTGGCCTAGTCTTTGTACTTGATAAAATGAGGATGAGTGGCTACATACCATACATAGTCTATGCAGTTTTAATGCTAGAACTACTACTTATCAGGAATTCTACATAGTATATGTTCATGACCCACTGGCCAGCATCATTATAATTGATTTGCTTTTGCCTAGTGACTCTGAAGCGATTCAGTTATCTATTGTTTTCTACTAACTATTCTTCATAGCCATAGTTGACCAATCTATGTTGATCTTTGCCAGACATGTCGACTAAGAATTCAGGGAGGGAAGTGCACATAGTTTAGGGAGGGACTTGGCAGAAGACTAAGAGTTTAGTATGCAACTCTTTTAAGGGCAGGATTTAATACTTTTAATGATACATTTATTGAGAAGTAAAACATTATATATGCATTTATTTTAAAATCTTGAGATTTTTAGATCACCGAAAGCAATGGCTAATAGTGGGAAGGTGTTATGAATATGACCAAGCATAGTTTGATTTTCCGAAACTCAGACAGAAGGAGATCTGCTGTCACTAAAGTAATGACCTCCTTTGGAACAATATGATATGATACAAAGTAACAGCCTGTGGACCATCTGGTCAACCAGAATAGATTGTCTAATTGCTGACTCTGTCCTCAGCCAGGTCAATTCCTCCTGTCTTCATTCTTGACATGAGTTTGGCCTTTGATAAAGACAAATTTATTCTTTATATTTTTAAAACATGTATTTAGCTTGTGTTTCCATGTATGGGTGTGTTTGCATGCGTGTGTTTGTATGAGTGTGTATGTGTCTATTCAAGTGTGCTATAGTGTGCATGTGAAGGTCAGAGAACAATATGTGGGAGTCAGATTTCTCCTTCCACCACATGGTTCCAGGAATCAAAAAGTTGTCGCTGTGGGCATCAAGCTCCTTTACCCATTAAGCCATCTTTCCTTACCGTAAGCACATTTTGGTGGGTGCAGGGGGGCTGCAGTACTACTTATTGAACTTGTGTTTGTGTGCATGCTAGGCGAGTGCTCTGCCACTACATTATGTCCTCAGTTCAGGAACTTTAAATTAACTTTTCAGAAAGCTCTTACAAAATAGGTACACTTAATCAAATTATTTTTATTTCCTTGTCTGCTACCTCCTTAGCTCAAGAACTTTTAATCATCTTTCCAAAAAAGCTCATACAAAATAGGTATGCTTTTGTAGAAATCAAGTTATTTTTATTTGTTTTTCATCTTTATGAACTGAGAATACAATCAGTGATGGGGGATTAAACGTTCAAACCCATATTGGGACTTCAAAATGAAACTGATCTTTTAAATGAAAGAATGGGAAATTCTTTGAAGGCCACATAAGCACAATTGCTGTTTTGCCCACTACCCTAGGAAGGAAAGGAAAAAAAAATAAGAAAAGTCCTAAGGCTTACTTCTTGACATGTCACCATCAAATTGCCTTTAGCAATTTAAAGCTTCTGTTTTTAAGGGGCCTTCAAGAATCCTATGAAAATGGAAATCATCTGTAGCAATAATTTGGCAGAACTCCTTTACCACGTTGTCCTGCACTTCTACCAAGAAAAAGGAAGCAGACCTGGCGAGATGGGGAGCCTAGGGAGTGGGGGAGAGGAAGCAGGTGCTGATGGGAGAAGGCAGAGCTTGATCAGCTTTTATGTCATCCTCTGAGTGCCTTTAAACTATTCCATATGTCTCCATTCAGCTCAATGTGTTGCAGAAAGACCTTCATTAGGTTTTGTAGTGGGCACATGTACTGTATTCTAGCACATGGCTTCATTCATGCATTTTCCTCCAGAGTTGTTTCTTGGCAAACTGTGTACCTACTATGTGTATCACAAATATGGTGATGAAAGTGGCAGTAAGGAGCCCCTTACTTTTTCCCACCCCACCACTGTTTCACAACAAGATTTTGGATTGTCACTTTCTGAGCCATTTAGGATCTCGCTGTTATGGATGCTCGTGGAGCCCTGTACATTACATGACTTTTCAGTGTTGTGTGTATCTGGATGAAGTCAAAGTTAAGCCTGTCCTAATTGCGCTGCAACTCTGTGCTGCAACTAAAATAAAAGGTGCTGCTCTTTGAACTAACATCATTGAGAGAACTTTTCAATAACAGTACCATCTCCTGGAGATGGGGATTTAAACTTTTTTTTTTAACCTGATCACATGTGGGATTCCATTTGATTTTGCTCTATCAGTCAAAAGCAATCAAGTGAAGAGAAAGAATCTATTCGTGACATAATCCTTCGGAAAGAAAACCCGTTCTTGACCCACCAACATGGCAAAGATTCAGAGTCAGAGGATGAAGCTGCATGCCGACTGCCTGACCTTGAGAAAGATGACTTTGCTGCAAGGAGGGCAAGGATGAACCAAAGCAAGCCAATGGTACCACTTAATCAACTGCTCTACGGGCCTTACCGAAATAAAGACGCAGAGGAGGCGGGTGGCAGCAAACAGCTCTCAAAGGGACCATCAGACAAGAAAAATCTAGGATTTAAAAGGTGTGCACTCTGTGTGTGTCTATATGAGGAGGAGCATCATTAAGCAAAAATGATCTGTACATGGCCACCATCCCTCTCTTTCCAGCCCCTGGTCTTGTAAATTTCCATCACTAGCCAACTAGACGTGGCCAACTGCCTTTAAGAGAACAGCTAGTACTTAAGGGTGCGCCACCTCCATTCAAAGGGGACAGAAAACAGCCATTGCCTTTCTATTAGTCTCTTGAATTAGGAAGTTTTAGATCGAAGGAAAAGACAAAATCTTATTCTTTCCTCTCTCTCACAAACAAGATAAATAACGGTGTTTTTGTTTGTTTGTTTGTTTGTTTTGTCAAAAGCAAAGCAGGGTCTGGGTAGATAGCTCAGTGATTACTATGTAGATTTAATGACTGCAGTTCAGAGCCCCAGAACCATAAAATCCCAGATGCAATAGCATAAGTGTCTAATCCCAGTGCATTCCTGCCTACGAGGCAATGGGAGATAGAGACAAGAGAATTGTCAAAAGCTTGCAAGGCAGCGAGGCAAGCCTGTATCAGTAAATAAGAGAGAGCCTGTCTCAAACAAGGGAGGAGGTGAGACTCAAACCATGAGGTTGTCCTTTGCCCTCCACCTGTATGTCATGGCTCTATTCTGTGCTTACAGTGACCAACCCAGACCAGTGCTATGAAACAGAGTGAGGCTGGATGTTGAAGCTTTCTTTCAGAGTCAACTTAAATGTACTGCCTACATTGGCGGTTTACAGTTGAGATGTTTCACATCTGAGCCATGTTCCTGCTATCTCCAAACTAATCCTAGAGTTTGGATCATGCCAAGCTCATTATTAACATTTACTGATGCAGTAAAAATCATTCTAAAGGGGACAGAGAGATTCAATCAGAAAACTCGAACTCATTATAGGGCCTGGAAGAATCATTACTGTCAAAATAAAATCTCATTATCATTCTCAGCAGTCTTTCAGCCAGCCCTGGCTTTCCTTCCTAGACAAGTTAGAGACTATCATCTGCTGAAGAAAAATAAATTGCCTTATTATAGATTAAAAGTGTAGTATGGCCAGGCGGTGGTGGCGCACGCCTTTAATCCCAGAACTTGGGAGGCAGAGGCAGACAGATTTCTGAGTTCGAGGCCAGCCTGGTCTACAGAGTGAGTTCCAGGACAGCCAGGGCTACACAGAGAAATCCTGTATCGGAAAACAAAAAAAAAAAAAGTGTAGTGCAATGGACTAGAGATGTAGCTCAGTGGTAGAGCAGTCATCAAGCATGTGCAAGGCCCTAGGTCTCATCCTATGAAGGTACCCATAGCTCCTATCAATCCCATGTTTTTTGAGAAAGGAAAGGATGTTCCCATCATTTCACTCTGTCCCCTCCTCTGAGTTTCCGTACTTGACATTCTGTTTGTCTGCTCCCCTCTCCTTTAACTTGACTTATCCAATGATGTGGGGGCTAAATCAAATCAACAGAAACCAGGGCCAGCGAGAAGATGTAAACACAATAGTGCCCTGTATCGTGCAAACCCAGGAGGGTGAACCACTGGAAACGAATTTCAGGAAGGCACCAGATCTTCAGAAGGATGACCTGGCCCAGAGAAGAATCCAGGGCAGACTTACCCCTCACCATGAGGCTCCGAGCTTCATCAAACTCTCTAGGATTACAGAAGCTGACCTGGAGACTTGGGAGAGATTGAAAGTGTCAGGAGAGACAAGGTGTGTCATGGTCTCACCGCCACCCCCCCCCCCCCCCCGCGCCCCCGGCAGTGGTAGGATTTAACATTTAGAGAATTGAGCCAGTTACCTTTGTTTCATTTGCTATTTTGATGGCTGGAAAGAGTACCTCTCAAAACACAGAGCGTCTGGAAGTGAGCATGTTCTGCATGAGAGGAAGCATTAATGCTAAAAGCCACATTAGCAGAAAACATCTTTACCCAGCCGACTTTCTGCGCGTGTTATTTATTCTCCTAGACTTGCTTACTATAAAGAATTTCTACTTGAATTTTGAATAACTAACCATTTCACTGTGCCCACAGTTTCCTTATGCTGTCAATGGTGGTGTTACAATTGATGCTTTGAAAGCAATATAGACACTTAAAGTACTATTTACCAAGGCAGGAACAGTGATCATTTTTTTCACTTGAATGGTTGATGGGAAAGCCATTGGGTTCTAGCCATGGTAGTACTGTTCATATATCTAGTTTCGTCTTTTCGACCTCATCTTAGTTTGTACTTGACTTGGAATCCCTGGAACTGATTTCTGGTTCTGACCAGGGATGGAGATGCTCAGAACACCTGTACCCCTGAGCCCTCACCAGAAATCGATGCAGAAACCGCCATCCGGGATGACTTTGCCAGCCGTAAAGCAAGGGCCTATAAGAAAGCATCTGGCCCCAGGCAAAAGTTTGTACACTTTGGGCCTGTGACAGAGATAGACCAACAAACTTGGAAACGGCTCAGCATTGGCAAGGCGGGGCCTAGGGACGATGTGGAGGTTGTCAGTCACAGCAGCCAGAACCGAAGTTCCTCCGGGTCACCTCCCTCTACTGCTACTTTTGGCTTAAAGGAGGAACAATTGCTTAGCGCACAGACTGACTGCAGGTATTTCTTCCCTCTGGTACAAAGAGGTCTGCATGAGAATCAAATGCTGCTTTTAAAATTAGCTGGGGCTAGGGACATAGCTCTGAGGTAGAACATATGCATGTTTAGCATGTGCTAGATCCCCAGCACCAAAAACAAATCAAAATCAAAATAAAACACAAACCAACCAATCAACAAGCAGACAAAAATCCAAGAGTTTGATGAGGTTCCACAAACCTCTAGAGATGACATAAATGTGGTAGATGCTTCCACAGAACAGCAGATAACTGGGTTGAGGGCCCGTCATTGAGGAAGCATGTGTATGAGACTGACAGGTGTCTATCTCCAGTCTGTTTTCATGGGAATCAGTGCCTGAGAAGGCCAGGAATATCTACAGCCATCCCTTTTGACCTGACCCTTAAGCATCATCTTATTAGATGAACCACTTGAGTCAGATGGAATGTCATAGTGATTCTGCTCATGTCTTCTAAATACATAAAACCCATGGAACATCTCCCTCTCTTGTCCCACAGGTACCTTGTAACTCAGTTTTGGACATCCAAATAGACCCATAAAAGAGGGCTCTCCCTTCTCCTCAGCTTTCAAAGTTTCCAGTAAATCAAGACTAGAGAATGAGTCTCTCTAGTCAAGATTTCTTAGAGATAGCACTGCCAAGACTAGGGAACCAGCTCATTGGCCTCAAAAATCCCTTCTTCTCTGGAGGCCCTCCATCTGAAGCCCTATTCCGGGGTTCAGGTTCTTCATCTGGTCTCCATTCTCTTAGGCAGAAGTAGAACATTTCAATGTATCTTGCTTGTCCTAGAACCCCCGTCCTACCTACCTCGTAGGAGCCATATGAAGTTCTTCATGAGGAAAGAAAACATGGAATCCATCCCAATCCTTTCTCCTCGAAACCCAAAGGAAGTGGGAGGTGGGCCATGACCCATAGAGCAGTCTCTTGAGCTTGAGACTGGTTGATACCATAAAAGAGAAAAAGCTGTACATATCAATGTGTCAGGAACAGGTGTTGAGGCTTCGGGGCTCCATTGTCTGAGAGAAAGCTGAGGCAGAAAACTCATGGGAAATGCAGCCTGGGGTCCTCCAGTGCACACTGGGCTACCACTTAGTCCTGCAGTAACCAGGTCACACCATGCCCTCTTGGTGTGTTTCAGGCCTTTGGAGAACTTACATTCTACCATCTAAGTGTGATTATGGCACCTTTACTAACTGGCCTGTGGGAGGACAGCTGAGCATCTCTCTTCATCTTTCAGTCTCCTTTCATAACTCTCTTCCTCTTGCCTCCTGTCACCAATGCTACCCAATTAACACTAGGATAGTGCCTTCTGGCACAGATGGCCGTCTCAAAAAGGCCCCATGGCTGGCGCCAGTGCTGGAGTCTCAGGAAGAACAGGTCTGCATTCAGAGCAACAACCCAAAGACAGAGGAAGGTGAGGCATAGCATGTCCTGCCTCCCAGGAAGTGATGGGTGACAAGCAAGCAGCCTTTTAGTATAGTTTTTTTTTCTCTCTTTCCCATAACAAAACTGTCCTCTCTGGCTCTAGTTACATCCACACAGCTGCCATGGGATGGCAGAGAACAAAATGAAGAAGTTACTCAAAAAGAGCCTGAGATGCTGCCAAGGGTAAAAAGACCAGAGGAATGCAGCGGATCCCTGTGAGCCTCCTGCCTGCAATATGTATTGTGCTGCCTCTGCTCTGTGCGTCTGGTGTGTGCCTAGATGAGAGCTGAGCATCCCTGTGTGCGCTTGATGACCGAATCATTGGGAGGGAAAGTTGCTTAAAGGGATGTGCTCATCATAGGATAGGAGTTGTGCTTCTGGGGGGGGGTCCACTCTGGATGGAGATGTTAGCCTTTGCATGTGACTGGGGACTGATTTCCTCCTCGCTAATCATGAAAAGCAAAATTGGAACCATTTTTAAGTACCAGCTGCATGACAGAGGCCTCAATAAATTAAAAGGGGGATTTCCTATACAGCTGCTCCATCTCCGTGCACTTCTGCCTTGATGAATATCAGTGAGTGACAGTACTGAATTCCTTTAGCAGTAAATGGTATTTAACTGGTTGGACCAAATGTTGCCCTAGAGCATGTCCTCTGGCCTCTGGGTGGGAGCCCTTGGGAACAGAAGTGAAGTTGAAGGAGAAAACAGCTCCTTCCTGGAGTGGCTGTGAACTGGAAAGCCAGAACAAGATGGCTGATTCATGAAAAGATGGTATGATGACCAGGAGAACTGAGATGCTCTTTAGACATCCCAGAGCCATTTCCCTTTGCACAGCAGTAGGAACTAGGAATCTGCCAAGGATATACCCAGGAATGATCGGAGGTCAGGTTATCCTGTACCCCTGTGACTGTTTCTCCAGCCAAGGTCTTGGCAAGTGTTTAGAGTGTATTACTAATGCATCATGGTGTATGAAAGCCACTTACCTGCTTCTGTTGGAAGAAATGAAATGACTGACACTGGCCCTATCAATCCAGAGTTAAAGAGTAGTCATTATAATAATGAATTCACCCACTAACCATCCTTTCTGATCTTCACTCTGTGGGAAGAATAAATGAAAAATTGTTCTTCCTGGATCACAGAGGAGCCTTCAGCAAAGGAGTCAGACTTCTTTCCAAGCTACTTGATTTTATGGATTTCAGGCCTAAGAAGATGAACATTTATAAAACTCGCAATGTTTCCAACATTAGCCAGCCTCACTGCCATCTGGTGGCAGGATTTCTGTCCCCTTTCTGCCTTGATTTAAGATCCTGGAATTTCAAGGCCCTATGTGTGGAAGCTGCTGTTACCAGTTAATGATATAGATGTTTATAAGTGTAGTGTACCTACCTAATGTTGGGTGACAGACAAGAGGGTGACAAGAAGAATTCTCTTAAGCTCATTGTGAAACAGAAAGCACTAGGGTTTTGCTTCTTAGAAGCCTTTGATGGCAGTGGGTCAAGGACACAGTGGAGGCCAGGAAGAACATTAGTTAATTCTACATTTTAAAAAATCAATATCCTAAGCCATCTTTATCAGCTGAATTGAACAGTTTCTCTCCTTTTGGATAGAAGTAGTAGTAGTCTTATTACCATAATGCCCAGGGAGCAGAGACAATAGATATAGAGTATCTTATGTCCTCTTTGGTGTATGTCTGCTCCCTCTCTAGCTCATCTCTGGAAAATCACAGGTAAGCTGAGTGGATATTTGCTTGGTTCACAAATGAGAAATGCCATAAGAAGAAAAACTAAGTGTAGAATCCCAGGCAGTTCCTAGGTTGAGGCTAGTTAAGGACAAAGGGACTGAGTGGTCAGCCTCACCCTCTATTGTCAACTCACCTTCCAGATGTCCAAACCTGATATTTACTCTAGATCTGTGGGCTGCTGTGGAGCAAGCCAGGGTGACAGGACGGAGGAAGCAGGGCCTGCAGGCTGGACACAGCCTGCTTCCTGGGTGCGTTTCTGTTTTTCACAACCTTCGAGAGTATGAATTTCCATCGCAGTTGGGAAACCAAACTTTAGTACCCAGCCCAGAATTAAAGTGCCAAGATTTTATAAACTTAGCTCTGAGTGGAAAAAAAAAAAAACCACTTTCCCCCTTCAAAGCATTGCCTATACAAGACACAAGAGGAGTCATGGAGGGAGACCTACTTGAATTCCTACTGTTTCCAGTTATTAGCCAGTCATTTGTAGTTCATATTAGGACAAATCAGTATAAATGAAGAGAGCCATTAACTTTGTGATGTACTTCTCTTTCAAAAATTTTTGGTGTGTGTGTGTGTGTATGTGTTTGTGTGCTTGTGTGCATCTGTGATGTGAGAAATGGAGATGGAGAGAGAGAGAGAGAGAGAGAGAGAGAGAGAGAGAGAGAATGCCCACATGCCAGTAGAAGTTAAAGCGCAGCCTGTGGGAGCTGGATCATCCCTTCTACTATGTGAATTATAAAAAACACAGGTCATCAGACTTGGTGGCAAGCCCCTTTTACCTGCTGAGCCATCCTCCAGCCCACGACATGCTTCTTGATTGAGCCAACATACACCCTGAGAATTTGTGTTTCCTTTTAACAAGTGTTCACTGAGTAATTGCTATGCGCAAAACACAAGACTGCGAGTTCACCCTAGATGAGCGGGTGAAGCTATTTAATACTCTCACTTCAAATTAGTTCGGAGTAGAGGGATCTACCACTGAATAGTTGTAGATTCCAAGATGCTCTCTTAGTGCCAGAAGTTGTATGGACATAATCAGTTGGTAGATGCCTGGTTCCATCACCCTTCTGAGTACTGCTACCCTTAGATTGGAACTCCATTAATTGACTTTTCTGGTAGATTGCTCATTCCACGTCTGTCATCAATTCTATACCCTATTATACCCTATATCTCCTACTTTGCATTTAAGGAGAGAGAGAGAGAGAGAGAGAGAGAGAGAGAGAGAGAGAGAGAGAG
>JADRCD010000249.1:18407-39402 GCA_019843815.1 Montemys delectorum
GAGAGAGAGAGAGAGAGAGAGAGAGAGAGAGAGAGAGAGAGAGAGAGCAGACCTGTTTGACAACTGAAGAGGCCCCTTGAAGCCAAGTGCTAATTATCTTCCTTTTATCAGCAAAGGCAGTCTTACTTACACCCATACCCTTTCAAAACTAACAAATCCATCGGAGAGGAAACTCCTTAGGTCCATGAGCACACAGAAAATGGAGAAAAGAAGGTAATCCTGAGAGTCTGCTGTTCTTGCCAGTATCTGAAAAATACCTCTCGAGGCTGCCTCTAGCCACTGCTGAGGGAAATAATCAGAAAGCTTTTTGCATGGTGAGACTTGGAATTTAGTCAGAATCTGTTACCAGCAGAGACATCCTTGAATGCTGTTCATTGTTCTGTGAAGGAGCAACTGAAGTTCAGATCTATCCCGAAGCTGACACTGTTAGCTAGGACAAGACTGTGGGTGCACCATACGTTCACTTTCTGCATTATGTTTTACTTAGATAAAATGCTAACTGGATATCCAAATAGAGACACAAGACCACACAACTATTAGTTAACTCTTTCTCCATTATCTGTCCATCCAGAATAACTTCTCTTTCAAAGACTGTTTAGCAAGCACCACATTTGAATATGAGTATCCGTGCTTTTTCTCCTGGTGGAGAAGAATCCCCTCATCACTTGCCTCACAGTTGGGGGGCAACTGGGGCACACTGAGAATCTTACTTCAACTAGTACCTTCTGGAAGAGTCCCCTGGAGAATAGAATGAGTCTTCTGCCAGCAGAAGCAGAGTCTCACAGCCCTTTGGTCCATTCCACAGAAAGCTGGGCTTTACCCGCAGATTTGACAACTGGAAAGGCCCCTTGAAGCCAAGTGCTAACTACCTTCTTATCAGCAAAGGCAGTTTTACTTTACAGGTTTTCCCTGTGAGTGAAACAATAATTGTCAATAGATGTGGAATGTTCTAGAAAGAAAGGAATGTGGTGTGTGTGTGTGTGTGTGTGTGTGTGTGTGTGTGTGTGTGTGTGTGTGTGTTTTCATGCATTGTTGGGGCAATCTGTCTAAAATTGTAGGAAGAAACATTCAGAAATTACCTGATAGGATACGAATCATGGAACAAGGTAATGTTTTGCTGACAAGATATGATTTCTGGAAGCTAGAAGCAGAATAGGGTCTCCGTACAGCAGCGATTCTTTATCTGCATTCAGAAGGCAGAAGTGAGCGGCCTTCCAGGAGCAGAGGAGGACAGTGCCTTTAAGCTCTCACGCACCCTTGCTGAAGGGATGCTCGGTCATGGGAGCTGTCCATTCAGATGCGTGCTCCCGTACAGTGATGGTCTCACCTTTAAATCTTTTCTACTGGGTAGCTCCATTTGGGCCTAACGTAATTGTATTGCAGGGGATGCAGCTTTATAAACCCAAATTACCAGAAGAATAGAAAAGATCAGGACAACCCTTGGTTTTTCCAGCTGTGGGATAGCCTCTGAGTCTGGTTTTGATTAAGACTTACCCGTTTTCTAGGAATTGTGGTTTCTGTCAAGTGCAGGCAGAAGGTACTGATTGGAGTTCTGGCTTCTGGTTTGCTCTCAGAAAAGCCATAGAAATTGCCTTTGATATTGACTGTGCAAATGCATTAGCACATCAGAGCAGCTCAGGGAAGGTGTATGTCCATGGCATGTCCATTGCAGCCCATTACACAGAGGCATGAGCCGTTTGTGTGTGAATAACCATAGTGTATTTGTATTTTAAGCTGTCTTTTCTAAATACTGTGAGTTAAACCCAAGCTTTTATGTTTACATTAAACATAGTTTTCTTTGTGGGCAGCATGGGTTTATTTGCTTTCTCTTCTGGTTTTAATGCAAACTTTATATTCTTTGGAAATACGAAGGGTTTGATTTTTTTTTTTTTAGTAGCTAATGAATATTGCTAATTGTGTAATGACATTTTTCTTTCAGCATGACCAGCAAAAAGGTTTGGTAGACATGAACTGATTTCTCCCACAGTTTGTTTTTCCAGGTTGGTCACAGCATCCACTCTCTGCCAGCCCTCTCTCTAATTTTGTATTTGATCTTGTAGATACGGTCCAAGAACTCCTGTGTCAGATGACGCAGAGTAAGTGGCATCGTGTTCATAGGATTACATTAATCACTGGCCTAAACTGCATGTTTCCTGTACTTACCACTAATTGGCATGCAACGGATGCTGCATCGAGCTGCGTAGTAAGCCCAGGGCACAGAAGAGCACAGGGGTGCCACCAGGATCATGTGTTCTGTGCAGGGGAAATTATTGAGAGAGCAACTTAAGCATGGTGCTAATGTGTAGCTGATGCTGCAGCTTTGCCGCACGTTGTCCATAGCCTGGCATGCTCAAGCCGCGCTGATGACTTGGACATTGGTACCCTTCCTGAACCATTGAATTAGGATAGGGGGTGTTATGAGTTTTGCAGTTTAACTCCTAGTGCACTGGGGCTTAACCCAAACAATAAAGTAGTCATTCCTACAGCCACTTTTTTTTTTTTTCAAAAAAAAAAAAAAAACAAATCCTAAACCACTAATTATAGATTCAAAAGCCCAAGTCTCTACCAGGTTGGAGTCATATAAACTGTGGGATGTTTAAGAGCCAAACATTGGGGTTTTGTTCAAGTTCTGTGGCATAGCGAGGGGTCAGGGGTATAAATCAGGACCCGGGTTCCTCTGCCTGCTGCTTGCTTTTCTTCCTGAACAGAGGTCTTTTGCCTACCCGGCAACTCACAACCCAGTTTGAGAAGGATCATAACCATCCCATCTGTGACCTTACAAACTGCTCCAAAGTTGGCTTTCCCATAAGCAGATCATTGTGCACCTGATGTACAAGGCCGAAGGTTTTTCAGAACGATATTCTTTTTGGGTCTGGTGATTGGTCAGAGGAAAAGGATTTAATATTCCATTCCAATATCTGTGGCACAAAAGTATCATGTGGCCTGACAGAGATCTGGCCATTACCAGAAGGGTGAATGCTGCCTGCTGTCCTGACCCAAGCGCCACGGCAAATCAGGGCATAGAATCCACAGATGTCATTTCTACTGATGATAACCATAATGGTGTTTAAGCAGAGATGGGGGCTTTAGACAACTCTTTTCCCATCATGCTTTTTCCCCGTGTTTGTGTTGAGGACATCAGCCTGGTTTAGAGTCTTAACCCTGAGCACTCATTCCATCACCAAGTTATGAAGGGCAGTCTAGAACTATATAGTTATCTGGGAGACAGAACCCCCATGTCCCCAAAAATGCAATTCAGCCTGTGCTTGACTGATTGCATGGAGTTCAACGGACAGTAGAACTGAGACCTGAGTATTTCTCTTAAATCCTTCAGTGGCAATATTTCACATCACTGACAGGAGGAGGGCGTGTGATGGAGAGGCCAACCCCCCACTCTGATCTTATGAGCGGCCACATTGTGATAGGATAGAGCTATTCCTCACAGGCGTGCAGCTGCGGTACAAATGGCTGAGAGTAGGCCTTGGGGAAGGAAGCTACATTCAGAAGATTTTAGATGGAAACCTTGGCCGCAGAAAAAGTTAGGGACTATTTAAAGGGATGTGGCTTGGCACTGCCTTCTCTGGTGTTTGTAAAAAACTGTCCATGTAGACCAGAAAGAAGTCAAGGAACTTATTATCTAGAGGCTTTATTTAAGAATATACAAAAGCACCAAATAACCACTTGACACAAGTCATGTGGAGAACAAAATCACAAGGCGAGACTAAGAGTTAATTTTTAAAGTAGAGCTGTGTACTGTCTTTTAGTTTCTTTCCCTTCTCCCTTTCTCAAAAATTTTAAAGGCAACTACTGGCATAAACTACAGTTATTAATTTACATAGTCTCAAGATGTAGCCCAATCAAAAGACAAAGTGCCCTGATAAAATATAAGTCAGGATAATCCTACCATAGACATAGTGAAATCTCCACCTTCTAGCCAGTCAGGAATCTCTCTGACATTTCATGTTCTCACATTCTCCCCAGTGGCACATTGTTCCTCTCCCAACAGGACTCTGCCAGAGGGCCCGCATCTTGGAAACGTCACAGAGCATTTTATTCAGAGTTTTCTTACTTCAAATTGGACTTTTTCAGGTTCTTTTATGGCAAGCAATTGATATTTCTTTTAAAAAAAAAAAAAAAAAAAAAAAAAAGCCTGAGTGGGAGAGATAGATCTTCCTGATATAGGACAGTCTCACTTAATTATCTGGCCTTTGGCCACATTTGAGCTAGGGTAAGTTGGAGCTTCACAGCGGAAACAAACAACGAAGATGGTAAATCAAGGCAAGGAGGCAAACTGTGGGAGCCTCACCTGTTCCCTTGATGCCCTGCTGGTGACTGAGCTGAATCCTGTACTTGGAAGAAGCCAGTTATTTCCTTCCCACCCCTGCGGAAGCCACCACTCTATAGCCAGCTACTGTGGCCAACCCTTTAGAGTGAAGGCAGCAAACAAAGTCAGGGGCCTCCTCTCTCTCCACAACTTGTCTACTGGTCTCAATGCAGCTCAGAGACATTTATTCATCCAAAGGCCTTAGTAGAAATTGTAATTTGCCTTAAAACAACTGGCTATATTATATATTTTAAATGTAAGACCCTATCCCCTCTCCAAGCATAGGAAAAAAAAAAAAGTGTAAGAGTTTTCATCTATTTCTAGAAGACCTACTTTTTGGGGGAAAAAAAAAACCCAGCCTGGGTTAGACTTTTCTACTTAACTGTATAAATTCCTGAACTTTCCTTAATGTTAGTAAGTACTGTAAAATAGATGAAAAAGATGACAGCCCTTTGCCCCTTGGAAGAGGAAGTTTTATTTTTTTAGAAGCCATAGCTGCAAAAACCAACACAACCAGGAGAGCAGCAAGAGCAACTTCCCACCATGCTGTGTCACCCCTGTACTAACAGAAGTCTCAGATTAAAAAAAATTACACACACACACACACACACACACACACACAAACGCCCCTACAGTTGAATTCCTAGCACACTCTGGAGGAAGTTAGCCTTGAGTTTTAATCTCAGGCTAGATTTTTAAATGTCTAGCAGCTGGAGAAAGGGGTCAGGATACCAGCCACCCAACAGGGCTAATGCTGTTTGCCCCTCTGAGGAGGTCTGGAATAATGGCTTCCAAACACTGTGTCTTCTCCCTACCCGCTTAAGCTATCTTCAAAAAATGGATTATCGCCCTCTTCTATGCGTAGGGGACTTAGAAGGTTCCTCCTTAACTGTCTTACCTCCTAAACATAAGTAAGTTCCTACTTAACTTTCTGAGTAAGTGATCTGTGTGATCTTTTGGTCTCAGAGCTAGTCTTTTTTTTCTCTCTCTCCTTGGGGGAGGGGAGGGAGCTTTGCCTTGCTCTCGGCTTCAGTGCTACCCTGCTGCTTCAATGCTTGCTCTTAACAGGCCTGTGTGAGCATCACAGAAAAGGCTCTGTGGTCTGAGTGAGCTCCTACAGAATTTATCAACTGCGGGCACAGCCAAAAGATTTGCTTTCCCTCATTACCTGCCCTTTCCTTTTTCCTTCAAAAAGTAAACTCAGAGGTATCCCGTCAAAAAATAAATCAAAACAATTGGGAACACACTAGGGTGCAAAGTGTACCCTCATTTATGTGCTTGTTTCATCTTCTTAGTACAAAATGCCTTGTTTTCTTGAGTCCAAGATGTACTATCAATTATGTGATTATATATTTAAAAAAAAGGGAAAAAAAAGAAATAGCCACCACACACCCAAAATTAATTTAAATATGCAAAGGTGGAGTCTTAACCTTGAGGCCCTATGACTTTTTTTTACGTGAAAAAAATTGTCTCTGCGCATGTAAATCAGGCAAGCTCTCTCTCTTCACCTAGTGTGAAATTCCACTGCTATGGAATGTCCCCGCCCGCCGCCTCCCCGAACACATATATCCTCCCTAAATTATATACCTTTGAGTGAGAGGAGTGCGGGCCTTTCTCCTGGCCCTTTTTTCGGGCACTTTTCTGGAAAGCTCCCCCATTCTGGGCCATCAATGAAGACAAAGACATCCCCTCTTGGCTGTGCTGCTGGCTGCTGCTTCCCGCTGCAGAGCGAAGAGGCAGCTCTCAGCCTGGTAGCGCCCCCAGGCGGCGGTGTGCAGTGGCGAAAGGAGCCCGCCGCCGGCTTCTCATCCTGCTTGCTTTTTGTTTTTTGCTCTCTCCGCATCAGGAGCACGAGTATGTTTGACATGCGGTGTGAGGAGGAGGCAGCGGTGCTGCCGCACAGCAGGGCCCGCCAAGAGCAGCTGCAGCTGATAAATAGCCAGCTGAGGGAAGAGGACGACAAATGGCAAGATGTGAGTTCTGGCCAAGGCCGCGGGCAGTGGGGAGGGACTCAGCCGACCACCCGACTGGGAGGGTAACTTGGACTTCAAAGTCAGGCTGGGGAGGGCCGCCCCAACATTACAGACAGAGACCATCCCAGTGTGAGGATTAAAGGAGAGAGGTCCGTAGGAAAGTGGAGAGGGGAGAAACCGACACTGGTGTGTATCAGCAGGTACTCTGGACCAAAGCTTGGTCACAAAGAGAAAAGATGGGGAGGCAGGCAACTAGGCTAGGCACAGAGCTGTGGTGTGCCGCCTTTTAATATTCTACATTTAAGACTGATGGATGACGACGATGACTGCAGCTGTCAGCGTTAATTGAACCAGTAGCAGCCAATGTTCTAAATGCTTTGCTGTGGGTAATTCCTCGTTTAGGAACTCTGTACTAACATCGGTCATCTTCCAGCATCCACAGATGAGTCCCCAGCCCAGCTAAGTCACTGCCCAAAGTTCCATAGCTAGTGAGTATAGAGGCAAGATTTAAACCAGGAAAGGAAGGTACCAGAGGTTGGTGAGAACTTAGAGGTTGTGTGCTGAGAGCACAGAGGTAAACGGGGGTCGTGGGTTGAGCTTGCTTGGTGTTAGCCGAGAGAGGGGACCATTTTATTTGGTTCTCATTGTGGAGGGAGGGGGGGTGTCACTCTTTTAAACCTGACTCCACCATTTGTCAAAAAGTTGACTTCTCCAAAGTTAGCACAATGCCATGACACTATGCCACCTAAGGGTCATCACATTTAATCCCAAGATTGTAAGCAGGGACGGATCAACCACCCCCCCCCCACTTAGAGAAGATAAAAATGAGTTCAGAGAGGCCAAGAAATACCAAGCAATGCAGGAGCTAAATAGACTGGGCTATTCCCCAGCTCCAACTCACCGTTCTCACCCAGAGGCTGCTCACTGGGCCGTAACTACCTGTAGGACAGGTCCCCATGCTCTCCCGAGGACCAGAGGAATTCACACATATCCAATCGGTGGATCTGTAAGACTCAACTCCAAAGCCACTTTTTCTGTCTTCACTCCCATTCAAGAGAAAGCTGTACATGAATCCCTACCATTCTGTTGCCAGGATATCTATTTCCAATGCAGAGGTGGAAATAGAAGAAAAAAAAATAAAGTTTTCTACAGTACCTTTAAGACAGTTCAGTCAAAGTTGCCACATGACATGAACTTGGGTTGCATGTGTCACACCGAACTGTCTCAATCCATTGCTGCCCTGTTCATGAGTGTGCACACTGTTTCTTTCCCTGCCTTCTAGGCATCCCTGTTCCAATCAGACTTTCATGGGATTGTGTGGCAGTGTCCCATATAGTGCCTTAGTCATTATAGGCCCATGAGTCACAGACAGGGAATTCTGTGCAGGCTGAGAATGAACATGGTATCTCTCTCTTCCCCCTCCACCCAGGACCTGGCTCGCTGGAAGAGCCGTAGAAGAAGTGCTTCTCAGGACTTAATTAAGAAAGAGGAAGAAAGGAAAAAAATGGAGAAGTTGATGTCCGGAGAAGATGGGACAAGTGAACGGAGAAAAAGCATCAAAACTTACAGAGAAATCGTCCAAGAAAAGTGGGTCTTTCTTTCTGTCGCTAGTGCGGGACAGTATCTAGTTATGCTTTCTCTAAGCTGTGCTGTGGCCCAGGCTCCAGTACTACTATTTATAGTTTGGTTTTTACTCTACCTTGGTGGGAATCTCTGCCACTTTCCTAGATGTTTATTGCTCTTCTTCCCATGCCCCATCCTGCAGAGAGCGGAGAGAGAGGGAGCTCCATGAGGCTTACAAGAACGCAAGGTCGCAGGAGGAAGCGGAGGGGATCCTCCAGCAGTACATTGAGAGGTTCACCATCAGTGAGGCTGTCCTCGAACGCTTGGAGATGCCAAAAATCCTGGAAAGAAGCCATTCTACAGAGCCAAACGTGTCCTCCTTCCCGAATGACCCCAGCCCCATGAAATACCTTCGGCAGCAGTCACTGCCCCCGCCCAAGTTCACTGCCACGGTTGAGACCACCATCGCTCGTACCAGTGTCCCGGAGAGCAACGCAGCAGCAGGCACTGGGTCTCCAAGCAAAACCATCACTCCAAACACAGTGCCTATGCTGATACCCAGGCCTTACTCCCAGCCCAAAAACTCTCAAGAGGTTCTGAAGACTTTTAAGGTAGGATGAATTCTTTGAGGGGGAAAAAAATGTAGGTAGCTTGTGGACAGAAGCCTTTTGTCAAACAAAAGCCAAACACATTTATTGTGGACAATAATATACATATTTCGGGAGCTTTGATTTGTAGATGCTTAAGGGATGGGTGTTCCTCCCAGTTCTGTTGTTCCTCTTAGTGTGCTCTCTGTGACAGACAAGTCATCTGACAAGTGAGGTCCGTTTTCCGGTTTGATAGGATGGCTTCTCATGGATCAGCATAAACAAATCCTCATTTAGAAATACTCCAGACCTGTAGTTATCAAGGTGTAGGGCAAACTCAGACTGTATTTGTCTTTAATTTAAAAAAGAAGCTATATCTTATAGGAAGAAATTGACACTATATCTAAAGAGTTGCTACACTGGGGGGGGGGGGGGGGGCGGCGGCAGAAATAACCCATGAGACACATGGTAAGACGGAGTGTGCTTGTCATCAGGTAAGACAGAGTTTTCCTTGAGCAGAAAACTGGGTTGTATTACTAGAGATTCTATAAAACCATTTTTGAGACCCAAAACCCCGTTGGGAACCACACAAATTTGCACTTGCTCATATTCCAGTGTCTTCCAATATTATGGGAGAACATTTGGCCTGAGTCTTGAGCTCCATCAGCTCCAAAGAAAAATCAGTTGACATTGTCCTTGCAGAAAAGTGGAGTGTGTCAGTAGGAGCTGCTGCCCTTAGGGCTGGGGAGAAGTTTGTACAACCCAACTAACCGAGCAGTAAGTTCAGTAGACCTTCATTGGGAACTTCAGAAGAGAGCTCAAAACCTACTGTCTGACTTATTTTAAATATATCTAAGTATCTAAATATAACTGTACCTTAAGCTTTGCTGTAAAAAAAAAAAAAAAAAAAAGATGAATGCCTGACCATTTCATCCGGATTGATTTTAAATGTCTGTCTCTAACAGGGTAAAGACTATATTCTGATTCTTCATGGCTTCATCCCGGCTAGGAGCCTGGGATAGATAACCAGAGCATGATAGGCATCCAGCAAAAGTAAACAAATAAATTCTTCCTGAGAGTCAAGAGAAATTGAAGACTTATATACAAAACACATGTGTGTGAGTGTGTGCGTGTACCTGTGTGCCTAGCTGTGTCCTCAAGTGGCCCAAATATTTGTGCACTTCCTTTCACCTGGGGCCAGGGTAATGAGTGGTGTAACCGTCCATGAAAGCATTAAGTTGAGGAGGCCCAGAACAAAGGTGTGAGTACATTATATAACTGCTATCTAGGTATCTGATCACATCATTTAGAGATCCACCTCCTCTTATTTATGTAAGTGGTACAATGTAACCTCGTAATGATTAGGATAGAAGAGCTTATGATAGAACTTAGGCTCTGAGGAAACCTTGTCTTTTTTTTTTTTTTTGGTAGCCTATCTCTCCTTGTGTTGTGTGTGTGTGTGTGTGTGTGTGTGTGTACTCACAACAAGACACTTCCTTAAAAAATAAATGGACAGTTGTTGTCAAAATAACATATACATAGGACAGTTGTTACTAGGTTAGAGAAACAAAGCAGCTTGGAAAAGTGTGTGTGTGTGTGTGTGTGTGTCTGTGTGTGTCTGTGTGTCTGTGTGCACCCACAACAGCAAAACCCTGTCTCAAAACCAAATGAATAATCTGTACCATATTTTTAGAAAGAAAAAAAAAAAGAGTAAAGAAAGATCAAGTGATACAATTTAAACATCGTTTTTCAAAAAAAAACGATCTTGTTTCCAACCTGCTGTTGGGTTATTGTCAGCTTAGTAGTTCACAGTCATCATTTTAAAGGATGAAGTGGACAATAATACAATAGACGTCACACAGATCACACTCAATAAGATAAGCATACTGTTTACTTGTTTCCACCATATTCATGTGTGCGTGCTGAGTGTTGCAAGTTTCTTGCAAGAAGCAAGTAATAGAGCGCGATGACCAGTAGCACAAAGTAAGCTAACTGCAGCTCTTACCCAGCCATCCACTGTTCCTTTTCAGGGACTCTGGAAGATCCAATAAGAAGAACAACCCGTAGTGTGTGAGAGTTGCTCTGAGTCCTAACCATTCTTTAGTCGTATAAACCCCACAACGCTATGAAGAAGGTTGTTATGTTAAAATCTGCATTTTTTTGCGCAGAGAGTCAGAAACTTGTGAGATTGCATAGCTGCTGAGTGACAGAGTCAGAATTGGATCATAGATCATCTCACCACAGATAATCGACTCAACCACCAGAAAGGCAGCGTGTCCATAGGCCAGGCAAGCCCCTCCCCGCCTCCCCATACTTGCTGCCTCCTCTAAATACGGAATGTGAAACAAAACCATCTCAGTGAGCATGGCCTCTGGTCCCCTTGAGAAAAAAAATAGAATTATAAAATTAAACAGAAAAATGAGATTTATTGTCATATAACACAATATCAGAATCCTTGCCCTCCATGATAACTTTATTAAAAAAAAAAATCTAACACAAGATAACCTGATCAGAGGATGGCCCCACCTCATTTATATGGTAACCAGGAAAAAAAAAAAACCATTCAAATTGTAGAATTGCCATCACAACCTAACTCAATTGTGTAGCATGTGTTTGTATTTAAGAATCCTTCATTTGAGGGGCTGGATGGATCACTGAGTAGTTAAGAGCACTGGCTGGTTTTCCAGAGGATCTGGGTTTAATTCCCAGCACCCACATGGCAGCTCACAACTGCCTGTAACTCTAGCTCCAGAGACTCTGGCACCCTCACGCAGGCATACATGCAGGCAAACCACCAATGCACACGATATAAAAATATTTTTAAAAAAATTTTAAAGTATACACCAGTAAAATAATAAGTAAATATTTTTTTAGAAAAAAAAAGATTCTTTGATATTTCTATATTTTCAAATGAAGAAAGCACATCAAAAGTCAGATGAACATGAAATGTCATCCAGTCATGAAATGGGCAAAGAGAGGCCCTTACAGTTGACATTGGCAGACAACTGACTTCTAGAACCCATGAAAGCTCTGGAGAGGTTTCTTTAAGACTAAGACTTCTTTAAGACAATTCAGAATGTGTTTGGTCATCATCATTGGTTGCATAAATAGCATGTTTTCTTGTTCGCCCTGGCTCTTATAGGTAGATGGGAAAGTCAGCATGAATGGAGAAATGGACCATGGAGATGAGGAAGGAAAGGAAAAAGAAGGCCTAGCAGCAGCAGTCTCTGGCCCTTCCTTAACCAGGTCCCAGATGTTTGAAGGTGTAGCCACAGTGCATGGCTCTCCCGTGCAAGTGAAACAAGGCAGCAACAGCATCGAGATCAACATCAAGAAGCCAACTTCTGCTCCCCAGGAACTGACAGTAAGAAGCACTGTTGCTCCTTGGGAGAGTTCTATCATTGGTCTCTAGAATAAGTAGATCATGACATTGTTTCTTTCTTTCTCCTTGGGTATATACGTTGACTCTGGCTACACAGCGTACCGAAGTACTACGAACTACCAGGCTTCAGCAACAGAAACTATCTCTATCCTAGTGGATGAGAGTCCAAATCCAAGGTGTCAGCAGAGTCTACACCTTGTGTTGGCAGTGAGGGGGAATCTGCCCTAGGCCTGCTCTCAAGCTCTTCATGCTTACTGGCAGTCTTGACTGCCCAAGGCACATAGATGCATCACCCCACCTCTGCCTTCTTCCCCACCCCAGTGCCCTTCCTGTGTGTGTGTGTGTGTGTGTGTGTGTGTGTGTGTGTGTCTGAGCCCAAGTTTCCTGTTTTTAAGGAGATCAGTATGGCTGGATGCCTCCTCCACTAACCTTAACCAAGTTCATCTGAAATAACCCTATTTCCAAATAATATCATATGTGAAGGTCCTAAGGAGACACAACTCAGTCCCATAACAATAGACTATAATTAAAGATAACATAATTTAAGAACAATAAATTAACTTCCCTTCATATTATTGGCCTCTAGTATTATAGAAAATCAAAGATATCTTTAAATTATCCTTTTTCTCTTATTTGTTAAAGACATCATTAGTCTCGTTAATATAATTTGAAAATAACTAGTGCCAATCTGGGTGTGGTGATACAGGCCTGCAATTCTAGCATGTAAGAAGCTGAGATAGAGGTTGGAGAGATGGCTCAGGGATTAAGAGCACTGGCTGCTCTTCCAGAGGTCCTGAGTTCAATTCCCAGCAACTACATGGTGGCTTACAACCATTTATAGTGAGATCTTGGACCCTCTTCTGGCATGCAGGTGTACATGGAGATACTCATACATTACTTTTTTTTAAAAAAAAAAAAAAAATCTTAAAAAAAAAAAAAGAAGAAGCAGAGATAGGACAGTGCTAAGTTCAAGTTCAGCCTATATTGTGACCGTGTCTCAAGAGGAGTGGTTCTGTCAAGTCTGACTTTTATCTTTAATCTCTCTCTCTCTCTCTCTCTCTCTCTCTCTCTCTCTCTCTCACACACACACACACATTTATCTACCTTTCTATCTACTATTTACCTACCTATGTGCATTTATGTATGTTTTTATTAGTTAAAAACCCAAACATTTATTAAAAGTACCATTGATTTTTATTAGCTTAAACTTCTCAATTCGAACTCATCTACAGCAATGGACCAGTCTTCAGTGAGCAAGCCAAAAAGGATAGGGTAATTTAAGAACAGTGGACATGAGACTCAAAATGGTGTGAGGCTTGCACTTTGGAGTAAGTCATGGCGTCCATCGGGATGGGTTATGTGGTTCATGGTCTCCCACCAGAGAGGCTCAGACTGGTTTTGCTTTCCCAACCCAAGCTGGCAGTACCCACAGAGGCACAGCCTAGGTCTTAGGGTACAGGCTGCTCTCACCAGTACCCCGTATCCTACTGTGCTCATTTCTAGCATTTGAGTTTGTATTACAGTTCAAGGATGAAGAAATTGTTGAGGTTTCCTCAAAGATTTGGTCTGGAGGTAAACCTGCTTCCCGCCTCCTCCACTCAGTAAGTGGTGGCTTCTCACCAGACCCACATGCTGGACCGGATGGTGCTGTTCTTATTCAGCAGTCTGTCTTTTGGAGACTAAGTTCTTCTCACATTCCCCCCACCCCCATGTTCTGTGAAAGAGATTCAGATGGAAAGAGTCCCAAGTCATTTCTTCCCCAGTGTTGTGACTGTGCGAATGCTCAGTCCAACCTGTGGACTATAATCACCTCACTTCCACCTCTGGGGACGCCTTACAGAGCTGCAGGATTGGAGTGTTGAGCTCCCAGGAGGGAAGATCTCAACTAGTGAGATAACATCCACTTCTGCTCCTACACTTAAACTAGAAACCCCGGATCCTTAGACACTGTAGGGCTGGGCTTGCCTTCCTGAGAATGTTAGCAATTCTCCTTCCCCACCCCGTGCTGCTTGGGAGCATTTTCTAGATTCCCTTCATTCTGAAGGGATTACATACCCTACTAAGTGACTTAATTTAAGAGAAGCAGCACTTGTGATATGAAATAAATCATGTGACTTCAGAAGCCTGTGTGTTCCCATAAGGGGAACTCCAAAGGAAAGGTGACCTCGTGCCCTGTCTTCCCCATGGTCAGCATGATGCTAGACAGCCTTGGAGTATAGGCCCAAACTCATAGGCAAGCCTGGGGGTTTCTTTCTTTTATGTATTTTTTTCCTAGTTAGGAGTAATTTCTAGTTGAGTAAACTGAGTGCTTTTAACAGAGAGTAGTATTTCTGGTCTGATCTCTAGTACTGTGCACTCTTAAACTTTGGCAGGAGTCACTCCATTATTCTCTGAGTGGATCTATCATCTATCTGTCATCTATCTGTTGTCTGTCTACCATCTATCATTTATCTATCTATGTATGTATCATCTATCTACCATCTATGTATCTATCATTATCTATCTACAAACTATATATCATCTTATCTATCATCTATGTCTGTCTATCTACCATCTGTCATCTATCATCTATCTATCATCTATCAATCATCAGTCTATCATCTATCTATCTTCCTTTCTCTCCTACTATGCATGTACATGTGAGTTTGAGTGTGCGTGTGTGTGTGTGTGTGTGTGTGTGTGTGTGTGTGTGTAAAATTGTTAGCTGTGTTTTATAGAACTTTGGCTCACTACTAGGAAGTTCTTCATGTGCACTGGTTACTTAAGATTCTAAACCTTTCCACTCAAGCTTGTTATCCCAGAGTCATCTTAAAGGACTCTCCGGAGGAGAGCTAGGCACATGGACTGTGCCTGTGTCACAGTATTCAGAAGGCTTGTTCAGGAGCATTGGTGTACATTTGAGAACAGCCTAGCCTACTTAGTTAGTTCCTGGCCAGCTAGGGAAACAGTGAAACACCATCTAAAAATAAATAAGTAATTGCCACTTTAATAGAAGAAGAATCTGTTTTTACAAATCTGAATCCTTATTTTTACTTCCTTCTCTGTTATCCCAAAGAAGCTAGCCATTTCATTCATCCTGAAAAAGTGGAATGAATTGATCCTAGTGAAAGTTGGTGGCCGTCTTGAAACAAGATGCTGTATGTCCAAGCCTATCAAGGATGGGTATCGGGTTGGACTTGCCTTTTCTGTTTCTGACTCATTTTCCCAGTTCCGTGGAGCCGTCAAAAGAATAGTGTTCTTCTTTTTAAATAGTGTCTTTTTTCCAAAAACTGCATTCTCGAACAAGACACTCTCTATAGAGGAGTAGCCTCACCCACCACTAAAATGTCACAGTTGCTTTAGGACAAGTTGGAACTGTGCAGAGTGCACAGTGGCCACAGTGGGCAGGAGTGTGAATTCAGAATGTGAGGTAAGCCCTGGGGAAGGGAGGCAGCGACGATCAGGCCCGGTGCTCTGAAGTGGGAGTGGCAGCCCCCACCCCACCCCACCCCACCCCCGGGGCTCATGTGGGCACATGATGACATGCCACCTCTTTCAGTTTTCTTCTACTTCATCTTTCTCACAGGATGCTGCTGAAACCACGCTTTGCTTCCTTTATACCTAAGTTGGAAGTGAACTGGAATCTGTTGCGATACTTAGGCTGCATCTGCACAGACCGTCCCATTCCAGACCCTCCTGCTAGGCTCAGCTCTGTAAGAGTAGGATTATAATAGTGACCACCGTGCAACCGCATGCCTGCTTACTGAGGAGTGAGTGAAGGCACACTCTGTGCACAAGTGTTTAAACTAGAAAAAGAAGCAAACTTGCTGAGGTTTCATGTGTGTGTGTGTGTGTGTGTGTGTGTGTGTGTATTTCATAAATATATAAAATATATTTTAAATGAACCAGAGAAGCATATCAAACAATATGTAACTAAACGCTAGGTTATAGACTAAGGACATCAGAGGAATATAAGATGAGAAAGAATAGGTGAGATCAGTGTAGATAGAATGCAGTCTGGGAAAGTTTTGAGTGGGATGTGGACTTTGAAGCCTGACCTTCAATGTGGATATTTGATTGAACAGGGGGACAGATGCATCTGTTCCACGTAGTGGAGATATTAAAGTGAAAGGACTCCAAGAGAGATGTCAGGTGGTGTTGCAGACTAGCTGCTGTTCTTTCCAGACAGATACACTAGTTCCCTTCCCTCCCTGTTCCTTGTGAGATCTTTCAGAGTTTAGTGTCTCTCTCTCTCTCTGTGTATCTCTGTCAGAAGCCCAATAAAAACCTAGCACCTTGTGTTTTAAAATACCGGCATCTGTTAGAAGATGCGGTCGTAACACACATACAGGGTCCTAGACTACAGAATTGGGAAGGAATTAAGGTGCTTTCCTGAGGTGAGGATCCTGTGCTTGTAGACAGATAGATCTGTCCTAATCTGTCCTATTGAAAGTCATGCTTTGTCTTCATGATGTTCAGCACTGACTGTCAGCTTGATAGGTTTTAGAGTCGCCTAGGAGACAAGCCTCCAACCATGTATAGACTGGGTTTACAGAGGTGGGAAGACCCACTCTAAAGAGGATGGCAGCATCAAATAGTCTGGGATCCTGGACAGAGTAAGAGGGAGAAAAGGAGCTGAGCACCAGCATCCATCTCTGCCTTCTGACAGCAGAGGCAATGTACTGGCTGGTTTTGAGTGTCAACTTGACACAGGCTGGAGTTATCACAGAGAAGTGAACTTCAGTTGGGGAAATGCCTCCATGAAATCCAGCTGTGGGACATTTTTTCAATTAGTGATCAAAGGGGTGGTGCCATCTCTGGGCTGGAAGTCTTGAGTTCTATAAGAGAGCAGGCTGAGCAAGCCAGAGAAACAAACAAGCCAGTAAGGAACATCCCTCCATGGCCTCTGCATCAGCTCCTGCTTCCTGACCTGCTTGAGTTCCAGTCGTGACTTCCTCTGGTGATCAACAGCCATGTGGAAGTGTAAGCCAAATAAACCCTTTCCTCCCCAACTTGCTTCATGGTCATAATGTTCGTGCAGGAATAATAACCCTGACTAAGACAGGCAGTGTGTCCAGTGCCTCATGCTCCTGCTGCCATAATGGACTGTATCCCCTTGAACTACGAGCCCAAGGCAGCCTCTCTCCCTTACATTGCTTTCACTGTGTGTTTTTATTACAACACGAGTTGTGACTAATACAGTCTCCCTCATAGCTATCCCCACTGTAGTGCTGGTGGTTTCTGTCCATTGTCAGTCATACTTGGATTTGGATCTCTTCTCGGCTTGGTGGTGTGAAAATGACCCTCTCCTAAAATTACCTCAAGAACTCCATGCAGTAAGCCAAACACGACCTGAACATGTTTAAATGTCTGACTTCAGTTTGTGTATAGAAGTAATGGACTACTGTTACATATACTAATACTCGTCAGATAGTTACTGTGAGATTGAACATCTGCCAAGCATTTAGCCTAATGTCAAGGTCGCTTGTAGACCACAGGAGCCCTTATTTTCTGTACTGCCATAATCAAGTGCAAGGTAAAACAGTACCTTTCCCCCTAGAAACACAAAATAGGGAGAGATATAAAGATTTCGGGAATTTACATAAGATTATTGAAATTACTGTTTTGAGCAGATGTGAATTTTATATGCATGAGGTGGATTCCTTGTCTTCTTCCAGCTGCTGGTGTTGGTCAATCCAGTTCATTCTCTAAATGTCATGCAGCTGTGAACAGCTCTTTCTAGACGACACTATGACTGATACTCTTCCCCGGCTCTTTTTGTATCTGTTGTGTTCCCCAGTCTTGGCTCACTTCTACCACCTGGGCTCCCAAGATTCCACTCTCCAGACACAGTGACCCTCTGTCACTCTGTTTCATGATGAAGGCCGACCAGATCTCTCTCACACAATCACTTGTCCCCGAGGACAGTGTCATTGAACTGTCCTTGGTGGTTGGTGGCAGTTCTTGTGTACTGAGCCAAGCTATGAGTGCTTGGCTATCTCAAGCACTCTGTGAACTTTTCTCAAACTGAGGGATGAGGTGGGTCTGTTTGTCCCTTGTCTTGAAAAAGCTTATGGCCCTCCTCAAAAAAAAAAAAAAAAAATCAGCAGTTTCCTTCTGTTTTCTGATCCAGAGGAACAATTGGATCTTTCTTGCTCCATCTGCTTCTCGGTGAGGGCAGGGCAAAGGCATCTGAGTAGGCGCTGTTTGCCTTGCAGTTGACACCAACTGCAGATTCCTGTCAAATGTCGGTCGAGGGACATCTCTTTAGAAAGTGTTTTTCCCCAACCAGAAGTAATCTCAAGGTTGGTAGAGTAATGTTTTTTTAAAATCTATTAAATACTAACCTATATTTGTATATAGAATTGTTTAGCAATTTCAGGATGATATGTGCCAGAGGAGATAAATAAAAGTAATTTGAAAAGCATCATGTGGATAGCATGGTCCAAATGTGTGTGTGTGTGTGTGTGTGTGAGGGGAGAGGGTGGGTATTTAAAGCTTGGAAAAGCGGATCTCCTGGCCTGCTGCTTCTCCTTCTAGTGGTGACAGATTCTTAAGGTAAGAGGAGGATTACATGCATAGGGTATGTGGCACTGGGTCACAGTGCCAGGACACAAATACACTGGCTTTCCAGGCTTGCATCCAGTTAGTCAAGACTGGAGCCAGAAAATCTCTCACCAACCCAGAATAGTCCCAGGAAGGTCCTTGGATATCACCATTTAAACGATAGAGGTCAAACCATGAACTGGAGCTTAGGTCTTGGGCTGGCCCTTACCTGTCCCTCTTACGACTGCCATCCATCCTGCCATCTCCCATCTGACAACGCTGTGTTTCAGGGGAGCAGCCAGTAGCTAGGTAGATTTTTGTGGCTAAACCGTGTGATTCTGAAGCCAGGAATCTGCCGCCTCCTGCCTCTGGTCTTGGGTGGTAAGGCTAGTTTGGATGGAGTTCTTAGTGAAGGGGAAGCCAACTCCTGGCTTAGCCTCATGCAAACTCTTCTGTGAGCTCATTCATTCCCGTCCAGGAAGACTCTTTGTTTTTGTTTGTTTTCACCCTTGAAAAAACTGTTTCCAGTCGGAGGATGGAAGACCTATCTTCTGAGCTGTAACCAAAGGACGGACGCACGAGTCAGGAGGCACATTTGCCAGCAAGGGTGTGTTTTAGAAGCAAACCTCTGATTCTATCTGGACTGGTTAAGGCTGCCAACTTTGAACTCATTTCTTTGGATGTGATGCCATTAATACAGAAATAACAAGCATTCAGGATGGAGAAGCCAGACTTGAGTTAATTAAGCCAGTTTTGGGAATTTCCCTTGATTACAGATAGGCCTTATATGCTACAGAACTCAGAAAACTTTATAGAAAAATATAAGGTGCCTGTTACATTACCACTGTTAAATTTATTTTAAAAAAAAAAATAGCTTAAAAATAGCCCCTTCCTTCTCTTGGTGCATATAAAGAGTCTTTAAGTTGAGTTATGGCCTCCTCTCTCTCTCTCTCTCTCTCTCTCTCTCTCTCTCTCTCTCTCTCTCTTTCTCTCTCTTTCTCTCTCTTTCTCTCTCTATTTCTCCTGAATATTTTGCTAGCGGTGGCTTGACTTGGGTGAATAGTATATATTTAAACTAAGCGTTTGAGCTGGATTGCATAGATAATGCATCTATTTTAGAACACCATTTGTTTTCCACCCTTGGCCCTCTGAATGGCTAGCTGGCTGGGGACAGTACAGTCTTGGCTGCTCTGGAGCTGACTGACTGAACTGCCTCCTGCCCTGAAGGATTCCAGGAAGTTCTAACCTTCTGCTGAATAAGGAACAGTTGGTACAGGGCAGAACGGGAATAGAAATGGCAGTTTGGACTGTTTCTGCCATGAACTTGAAAGTCTCAGGTACTTAGTTACTTCTTATGGGTCAGAAACTCTAAATCCTGAGAGACCACCAACGGTAAATGTGGCTCTCAGGCCAGTGATGACATGGGGAGAGGATTGGCCCAGCTTACAGTTTGCACCTCTCTTGCCTAGCACTGGGACCCTTGCGAGCCACTTACCTTCAACCTTTGTGAAGGGACTATGCTGATAGGGCCTAAGATTACCCTGATGGTTAAATGCTGTCATCTATGCCAAGGACCTCAGCAGCAATCATGCCTGCTAAAGGGGCTAAATATTTATCATGGTAACCATATTACAGCCATTATTGAACCATACTGAATACCAGGGTGTAGGTTCTTAACCATCATTTCAGGGTGAAATATCTTAGCAATCTGAGAAGTCTCAAAGGTAGATACCCTGTTAGCCATGCATGGCTAAAGTATTCCTGAACCGTGATATGGCAGTTAGATAATCGTGGGTGAGGTGGTTAGTGCTGGTGGACCGCGTCCTGTTAGCATTGTGCATTGTGTTGAACGGGCTTCAGCGATGCTCTTGTAGCATTGAGTCCACTGGCACATTTTCTGGGTTTCAATGTCTACAAATCAAGACTGCTCTTACAATCCAGTGTGTCATGTTTAATGGTGTGTTTTCTTTCTTAGTAGTGCCTGAAATAACACAGCTCGAACTGGAAAGCCTCTTAGATCGCATAAATTACGTTCGTTTTTGTTCATTTCTAGGACCCAGGCCCCGTTTGTACTTGCTCTGTTCTAGTGTTTGGAAGCGTGAGTGTTCTCAAGAGGCTCGTTCATCAGTACTTAGCTGCAAATTTGTTTTCCAGCTTTAGATAGTTTTCTATAATTTAATATGTTTGGAGAAGGAAACTAAGATTCGGTAGTCCTGCCAGTATTTTAGATATTAATATCATAAAGCAAAACTACCATGGCGTATTAATGTGTCTAGTTGTGTTATAGTGAACTTCAAATGAAAAAGTCCAACTTATTCCTAGATGGTGTTAGACTGCTTGATTTTCAGAGACTCCTATAGATATGTGAGTGCACACACATGCACATGCACACACAATACCACATTATATATATAACACATACATACATATACACAGAGATGTGTATATGTAACACACATAGGTACACACAGAGGTGAAGCCTCTGTGCAATAGAGAGACTTTGGTTGGTTATCTTCACTTATCATATTTCTTAAAGGAATTAAATTCAAGGTATGATTAAAAGATGTTAGCCAGGCAATGGTGGTACATACCTTTAATCCCAGCTCTTGGGAGGCAGAGGCAGGCGGATTTCTGAGTTCGA
>JADRCD010000250.1:2112-12392 GCA_019843815.1 Montemys delectorum
GGAGGCTAAGGGGTAGAGGGGAAGAGGGCTCATAGAGGATGGGCAGGATGGCAGGAAAGTAAGGAGGCAGGAGGAGGCTAGAGGAACACCCAGACCTAGGATGATGGGCTAAAGGCTGGCTCGGATGCTTAGAAGAGCTTAGGAGGTTCTGGGGAGGCACAAACCGTGTGTAGAATGGACCGGGGCCTAGGTAGAATAGCAGAAGACTGTGGTAGGGAGCAATAGGCTCTTCAGAACCAAATCTGGAAAAGCAGGGTAGAGATCAGGGAGATGGGCAAGCTGGCCAAGTAAAGATAGACGCTAGAGTAGGCAGAGAGCTCAAGAGTAAGGTAGTAGGCTAGAAAGGAGGGTCTGGTAGAATTTAGGAGGCAGGCTATATGAGGAGATATGTGGACAGAGGAGGGTAAAAGTCTGGGGAGACAGGACGGACGCTGAGTGGGATAAGAAGGTTGACAGAGGACAGGATGGTGAGGAGCAAGGCAGGGGCTTAGGAGGAGGGGTCAAAGCACAGAAAGAGAAGAAGGCTGAGTGAGTGATCCGGAAGATGCGTATATCAGCAGGCCTGGGAAGAAGCTGGAGGTGAGGACAGAGTGTAAGTCATATGGTATGGGAGGAGACTAAAGAAGGGTCCAGGAATGAGGAGAAACACAAGAGGTACATGGGAAAGGAAGAAGAAACAGAGAGAGCAGGCTTGAGAGGGCTATGTAGGAGAGAGCAGAGGATGGAACTGAGGAGAAGCACCTGAAGGACTATAGGAAGGCCTGAAAGAGGAAAGAAGGGAGGCAAGGGCAGGTCCAGAGGGCGGGGATAGTGAGGAGAGCAGGCTTCTCAGGGAAGGGCATGAAGCTGAGAGAAGGAAGGAGGGCAAGGAGGAGAAGGACCAGAAGCTGTGAGGACTAGGAACAAGAGTTGCAGGGGAAGAGGCAGAGGCCAACCAAAGGTCTGGGAAGATGTACAAGGCTATAGGGGACCACCTGAAACTTGATATCCTCCCCCTGACCCTCCTTAACTTTCTGCCCAGACTTGGTGGAAATGAGAAGAGTCTGAGGTGAAATGGGACAGTGGAGGGTAAGAATCTGGGGAGGAAGGTAGGAAGGTCAGTGTCGGAGGAGGGGAAGAAGCAATGGGAGAGCTGAGGGGCACTAGGAAATGAGAGAGGGCTCAAGGAGCACTAGGATCTAGGCAGGGGACAGGAGGCTGCTGTGAGGGTAAGAATTCAGGGAGAATGGAGAGTGGTGGGAATCTGGGGAGGGCAACGGGGTCTAGAGGACAGAATGCCTCTGAGAATGAGCACTCAAGGGTTGTAGGAGCCTGAAGAGGGGGTCAGAGACTCAGCGTAAAGGGAGGAAGTAGAGAGCAATGTCTACAGGGATGGCAGGAGAGAGAGTAGGAAGTAGGAAGGGAAGGTGAGGGAGCAGGACAGAAGACTCAGGACAGACATTGCAGGATGAAGAGGAGGTCAAAGGTCTTCATACGGCCTAAGTCTTAGGAAGACTCCAAGAGTCTCTGCAGAGGGACAGATCCCTGGTGAGAAAACAAAAAGGAGCCTGAAGGTGAGTGTGGAGGCTACAGGAGGTTACACAGAAGTACTACAGTATACTGGAGGGGTTGCGGATGGTGAGGATGCTGATGGGTCATGGATAGGGGTACAAGAGAGGACATGTGAAGAAGAGGAGAGAAGGACACACCGAAGGGGGTAGTGCTGAGCAGCTAAAGGTTGGGGAAGAGAGCTGGAAGCTCAGGGACAAGGCAGAGGTGCAGGCAAGAAGCCAGACACTGGGGGGGGGGGCGGGTTCAGGGGGACGAGGAGTATAGGTTGCTTAGCAGAGTTAGAAGGATGGGAGCAGACAGAAGATGGAGCTGAGGACATGATGTTGGCGATGACAGAGTACTGTGGACATGGGATGAATGGAGATGTGAGGAGACACAGCAGGCAGTCATTTGTAAGGAGACTAGGAGAGTATCGCAGAGTAGAGAAGGCCTGGGAAGAGGTGAACTGTTTGTTATGTTGGACTAGTGAATGGGGACCATGGGCTCTGGAAATGGAGAAGTCTGGGGAAAATAGGCTCAAGGGGATGTCTTAAGGGCTATGGAGGAATACCAAGTCTGGGCAGAAAGTTAGGGAGGGTCAGGGTGAGGATATCAAGTTTCAGGTGGTCCCCAGAGACAGAGGCAGGTGGGGATGGTGTCATGAGGCATGGAGGCTGAGAGTGGGGTCGACAGTTCTTGAGAGTGTGAGGCTCTGGGACTGGAGTATGGTACTGAGGAGTAGGGGCTTAAAAGAGAAGGGGAGGAGGATCTAGAGGAGGAGCCTGGAGAGGGGGTTAGGAGGATGATGGAGAGGAGAGCAAGGCATACAGCAGGGTTGCTGGAAACTAAGGGGGAAAGCAGGAGGGATGGGACGAGCACTTGTCATGGGTAGAGGTCAGAGTTAGGAAAAAGAAGGCCAAAGTCTAGAAGATTGGAGGTGCCAGCTCTGTGGATAGGGGTAGGAGCCTTCTGCAGCTGACAAGTTTGATAGGAGGAAGTGTATTCCCAGGGAGAGCAGGATAACAATGGCTGGGGATATAGACAGGAGTGTCAGGAAGTCTGGATCAGAGGCTGAGGTAAGGTAGAAATCTATGCGTAGGGAGATTGGAAAGAGCTGGAGAAGTCTCTGAGGATGGGGAGACTTGATAAGAGAACAGGAGGCTCAGGGGGTGCCAAGGGGAGACAAGAAGCAGTGGAGGAAGGCAGGCTTGGTGGTGAATTATTTAGTCTCAGCAGATGGGAGGCAGAGGCAGGTGGATCTCTGAGTTTGAGGACAACCTGGTCTACAGAGAAGTTTCAGAATGACCAGGGGTATACCGAGAAACCCTGTAGTCAAAATACCAAGCAAAATAATAGTAACAACAACAATAATAATAACTTGTGTTATGTTTACAAGCAGCAGAGGGACAGAAAATCTGAGCATGAGCAGAGGACACTACAGTTGAGGCTAGCACATTCCAAGAGGTCCCAAGGGACATGAGCTGATGAGTAGTATTGGGAAGACACCCGGAGAGTTAAGGGCTGGCCATGAGAGCTGAATAGTCCTGAGTTGCTTAAGAGCATCCAAGAAGACAGGAAGATTTTGAGGATATAGGGATAGACTAGCCAAAAATAGAGCCAGGAAAAAATAGAATCTTGGGAAGTGTGTTAGTGGGATCATAGAGAAGAGGGCATGAGTCAGGGATTGTAAGAAATGAAGGTAAAATGCAGGAAGGGACAGGGTGGGCAGATGACATGGGACGAGGTGAGAGGTTGGAAGTGATGGCAGAGGTCAGGAAGATTAGAAATCTTCTATCTTGGGGTAAGGTTCTCAAGAAAGGGTAGGAGTCTTGGACAAGTGGGAAAGGTGGGAGGACAATGAAGTTCCTGAAGAGACTAGGACACTGGTTTCCAGAAGCAGTCCCAGGGTGTCTAGGAATCCTGATTCCCCAGGCCAGCAAACTCCAGTGGTGGCTTAGCAGTGGAAGGTAGAAATGTAGAGAGATGGTCATTTGGGTAAAGACTTGGTAGCTGGCTGGCTAATGGGCAACATTTGGTTTGAAGTGTTGGAGGCTCATGAGTATCAGCAAATGTCTGGAGAGTTTTCAGAGTCGAGGTTCAGAGATGAGGGTAAGGCAGACTTCTAAGAGCGTAGGAGCATGGGGATTATCGCATGATGTCTCAGGAGAACGGGGGTGTCTTGGAGTCTGGAGGAAGACAAGATTTTTGAGAGGAAGGGGAGAGGGCTAGGAGAAAGCGAATGGCTAGGCTGAGGGTGGAGAGCCAGATTGTGGGGACTGAACAATCTGTAAGGAAGTGCAGGCTTTGGTGGAGGGAGCACAGTGCTGTTAAGGAGTGGAGGCTGCTCACAGGGAATACAAAAGACTGGGGAATAAGACAGGAAGTGAGAAGCCTACGTGGTCAGAAGAACAGGGTAGTACACAAGGGCCAAGGAGGAGAAGAGAAGGCCATGGGGGAAAATGGAAGTTTAGAGGTGTCTCAGGATATCAGGAGGACAGGACTGCAGCAGAGAGGAGACTCAAGGAGATGGGAAGGAGTCAGTCCAGCGGGGGTCTGAGGGGAAATGATGCTGCATGTTTGAGAGGGGACTTTGAACTACAGAGAGTATACAGTAGGCTGGGCTTATAAAAAGAATGAAGATGAGGGATGCTGAGGAGGGTTCCAGTGTAGAAGTGTCAAAAGGTAGTAGGGACAAGAAGTCTGGGAAGAGATCAGGAAGCTCTCTGCAGGGTAATAGGAGACTCACACAGATGGTAAGATGGCTGGAAACAGAGGCCAAGGCAGAAGGACTGGATTGTGTACAAGTAAGCAGGAAGCAATGACAGACCGAAGGATTTAGCCTGGAGGCTGAGTGAATCAGGGGCAAGAGTAGAGGGAAAAGACACGTAGCAAAGAAGGTAGAGGTTCACAGAAAAAGGGAGCTTGTTGTAGAAACGTTGGCTTAAGAATAGAATAGAATAGAATAGAATAGAATAGAATAGAATAGAATAGAATAGAATAGAATAGAATAAACAGAATTCCAGATAGACAAGGAGGATCTGGGGCTGGACTTCTGGCTCAGCACTCAGGACCACTCTCTGCCCTTCACAGGCCCGAAGTTTGATTCAAAGGATCCACATGGGGCTCACAACACCATGCAACTTCAGTCCCTGAGGAACCAGAGATGTCTTCTACACTGTTCTGGGACCAATTGTGTACTCTTCACTAAAATCATGCACACAGGCAAAATGGCTATTGAAAGAAAATTCATGGTGTTTAAGAATGAGGGAGCTTCGCTAGTAAGGGAGAGTTTAGTTTATGCCTAGGAAGCTTGAAACACAGAGTACTGAAATGAGGACGTGTTGTATGTGGTATTTTAAATAGCAGCCACAGGAGGATGTGGGGAAGGGGAGAGGGGGGAGTCGTGGGCAGCTTGGGATGCCATGGGAAGCCTGGAAGGTGAGACAGAGCATGAAGTGGAGGCTTGGGTTTGGGCAAAGAAATCTTATGAGGAAGGCAAGATACAAAGTGTGGGCAGGAGGGCAGGGGAATAGGGATAAGGGTAGCAAGCTCCAAGAGGTCCCAAGGGTCAGGGGAAGTAAGTGAACGGGAGCAGATAGCAGGAAAGTTGCAGGCTGCGGATGAGGAGCAAATGTTCCTGAGGATTGTATGAGGCTATGGGAAGGCAGAAGGGTGGTGACAAATGAGAAGCATCAAAAAAAGGGAGAAGCAGAAGCCTGGGGGAACATGTTAGTAGGTGGATGGGGAGGAGAACAGGAGAAACATGGATTGCAAGAAAGCAGGGGGGTGGGATGTACAAGGACAGGGCATGATCCATGTCATTTATAGGATTGCAAGGTTGGAAGTGATGACAAGATTCTAGAAGATTAGAAATGCTCAGTGTCAGGGTGGGATGTTTGATCAAGGGTAGGAATCTAGGGCAATTAAGAAAGCTGTGAGGACGGAAAGAGGTTCATGAGAAGAGTAGGACACTGGGTTCCAGAAGCAGTCTCAAGGTCTCTAGATTCTGGATATCAGTCTGGGAATCGAGTTTCAGCTTGGGAGGCAGAAGGCAGGAAGGAAGAATGTAGGTCAAGTGGCTACAGTAGCCTGGGTGAAGATCAACACTTGGGTTGAAATGTCAGAGGTTCAGTGGTACAAGAGCAAAATGGCTGGGTGGAAGGTTAAGGTCTCAGGACCTGCTGGCCAGAGGCTCAGAGGAGTCAGAAGTGTAGGACTCAGCTCTATGTAGAGATACCTAAAGGAGGGCCAACATCTGCTGGGACCGGCAAGACTCTACTCAGGAGGACAGGAGCTCCTCTCATGGTGTGCCTGAGAGGACAGAGGTAGTCAGGATGTAGAGAGAGATCAGAGCACTAGGAGGATAACAGTGTGGCCTGTTGTGAGTGAAGATTACCAGACTGGAGAGGAAGAGGGTAGGGGCTGTAGAGGCTGAGAGGATGTCCAGTGACTGTGGGAGTGTAGAATCCCGAGGGAAGGTCAGAGACTGTCTGAGGGAGCAGTGCTGCTGAGAACGCGGAAGGACTCATGGTACAGAAGGCTGGGGAGGAAGGCTGGGGACTGAGACACTGGGAGGCTCGGAGGGAAGGAACGAGAAGAGGAGGAGGCTAATGGGAAAGTAGATGGCTAGGGGAGGGCAGAATGCTGAGAGGAGGGCAGGACAGCAGGGGTTGGGGTAGCTGCTTACAGGGGAATGGGATGGAGAGCGAATACTGAATACCAGGGGAGCTCAAGTGTTTTACATGGCGATTAGGAGTCTTAGGGGGATATAGAGTCAGTTGTGGTAGGGTGAATTACCTATAAGCTAGAAATAACCCAGGAAGTTTCCCAGCAGGGTGGGTTAGGAAGGAAGGATGGGAATGAGGGCTGGAGGGGAGAGTCCTAGCCTTAGGGGAGGGAGAGATGAGCAGGAAGCCAGGGAAAAGGCCAGTGGGAAGAGGGTGGCTTGGGTGGATGGTAGCACAGCAGGAGAGATGGAAAGTTGAGAAAGGAGGACGGGAGCCACTGCAGGAGCAAGGGAGGGTGAGGGTGCAGATAGGGTGATAGACCACATGGTAGAAGGCCTGGCGCTTGGCAGGAGGCTGAGGACGAGGTTGGAGGACACGAGAGGTTAAAAGCCAAGAGTGAAGTAGAAACCTCATAGAACCTTTAAGCCATCTGAAGGAAGGAAGATTGCACAAAAGGGCCACAAGTTCACAGAGACTAGGAGAGTCTCATGCTGGAAACATAGCTAAGAAGTCAGGTCATGTCTACTCTTCCAGAAGTGCAAGGTTCAATTCCATGAACCTACATGGAGTCTCAACTGCACTGGCATCTCCAGTCCCAGGGGATCCAGTGTTCTCTTCCAGCCTCCCCTGAGACGAGCAGCGCCCCTGTTACTTAAAACACAGGCACTTGAAGAGCTAGTCACAGAACACTTTTAATAGTTTTAAAGAATGGGCAATCTCTTTAGTGATAGAAAAGATGTTATTTCACTGCAGTGAGAGTTGGAACACTGAGTCCTGGTGGGGTGTTCTGGTATGGGGCAGGAGAATAAATAGGGAATAAGAGGCTGTGGGAATGGTTAGGAGCCTTGGGAGATCAGGAAGCCAAGGGCAGCTTAGAATGCTATAGGAGGGGCCCAGGTTAGGGAGGGTTTCAGTGTCAGAGCGTGGGTTGGAGGCCCCAGGAAGCAATGTGTCTAGGGAGGAGGGCAAGACACACCTGTAGGTCCCGAGGCTTGGGAAAGGTCCAAAGTCTGGAAAGGAGAAGACAGGAAGGTCCTGGGGAAGGTACCAGGTGGCCCCAAGTTCCAAGGTTCAACAGTAGAGCATCAAATAGGCTGGGGAGGCGCTCAGGAGGGTTGAAGGTTGGCCTTGGGGGCCTTATGACCTGGAGGAGAATAGGAGGCTGTGGGAGGGTGGAAGGATGATGAGGTTAGGGGTCAAGAGAGTGTTGAAGGGGAATATGAAAATCAGAAGGCTGAGAAGGATGAAGGGGAAGAGGGCCTGAGACACAGGAGCAGAGCAAGAGGCTGAGGGAGAAGGAGTGCAGGAGGGATAGGGGTGAACAGCTGTCATGAGGAGGGGCAAGAGGCTAGAAGTGGTGGCAGAAGTCTGGGGAATTGGAAATGGCTGGTGCTAGGAGCAGTAGGGGATGGGACGGGTGGGAATGATGGGAAAGAGACCAGGAAGGATAAGGGAGAGCAGGACATTAGGTGTAGTCCCAAGGTGTATAGGAATCTGAGTGTGGAGTCTGGAGACCCAGTGGAGGGTTGGGAGAGGGAAGCAAAGGACTAGACTGGAGGTCAGGTGACTGCACACATAACTAGCGGATGAAAAGGCAAACCCCAGTGTGAGCTCTGAGCAGGCTGACAACAAGCAAGAGTGGAAATGGCTGGGGCAGAGGCAGGGCTGCTGGGACGGAGACTGTGATAAGGTAGATGGATAGGTGTCTGGGCTCCCGATGGAAGCTGCGCAGGAGGACAACTGTCGGAGCAGTCTGGGAATTCTGCTCAAGAGAACAGATGGTGAGCCTGTGAGACCAGAGGAGGTCGGCATGCTGAGAGAGAGGGTAGTAGACTGGAAGATGACAGAATAGCTAAAGTGATGGTAAGTCCCCACATTGGAGGGGGAGAGGCTGGAGGCATTGGTGTCTGCAGGGAAGTGGAGGAGTTCCTGGGAGAGTGGAAGCCTGGGCGGAGAGTCATAGAATCGCTGAGAGCATAGTGTTGCTAAGGAGGGTCGAACACTTCTCATGGGGAGGATTCAAGACGGGTGAGTAAGGTAGGAAGTTCAGGGAGACATTCAAAGCCTAGGGGGCAAGAAGGGCAGAGAAGATGGCAGCGTGGGCAGGGTGGAGAAGAGAAGGCTAAGGGGTAAAAGTCCAAGAGAGGGCAGAGTGCTAGAGAATGGGGCAACATTTTGGCAGAACAGCACAAGGGTAGGGAAGGTCACAGGTTATACCAGGAGGTGAGGAGTCAGAAGGGAAAAGCAGGATGGTATTCTCCTGAGAGGATACTGAAGCAGAGCCGTTAACTGCCAGGCCGGAGTGCAGAGGACGAAAGGGTAGCAACTGGGGAGAGCGTTAAGGCTGAGGAAGAAGTCGGGAAGCCTGGGAAAATGACAGAGGCTCTCTGGAGGATGGGAGAAGGCTCACGTGGATGACAGCATGGACGGGGAGACAGAAAGAAGGCTAGTGAGGAGGTCAGAAGGATGTGGAGGTGAGCACAAGGCACGATAGGAAGGGGGTATGGGCAGGAGAACAAGGTTTTCATAGCTGGCCCTGGTGGGCAGGCTGAGGCGCTCACCCAGGGATGGCGGGAGGTCAGCGTGCTCATGAAAAGGGGGGTTCCAGCTGCAAGAAAAAGCTGCAGAATAGAGCCAAAAGTTCAGATCCACTGGGGGAGTTTGAGGCTGGAGACATGCCTTAGCAGTTATGGCAGCTTTCTGGTCCTCCTTAGGAAACAGGTTTCATTCAAAGTGCCCATGTGGAGGCTCAGTGTCATCTCCTAGCCTCCCCTGACACTGTGGGTGCATTTGGGGTTCAAAACATATGCAGGCAAAACAACCATTCACAGAAAATTATCTCGTCAAAATTTTAGCATGGGGAATTTTTAACAATAGGGAAGAAGTCGTTTACTCTAGTCATGATTGAAGCACAGAGTGCAGGAGAAGGATCTGATGAAGGTGGGGTACCAATTAGGGAGTAGAGGAGGACATAGTGGCAGTACTAATTCTGGGATAGAGGGAGGGAACAAGCTGACAATGAGGGCAGGAAGTCAAGGACAGCTTAGGATACTACGTAAGGGAAAGAAGACTAGAGGAGAGGGCAGGTGTCTCAAGGCATGTCAGTATCAGGCAAGTCAGGATGTCCGTATCAAGGCATGGGTTAGGCTTGGGAAAAGCATAGGTGCCTGGGGAAGCTCAAGGGTCCCTCAGGTGGTCAGGAGGCAGGAAGCCAGATCAGAGGCCAGGAGGCTCTCCACAGGATGGGAAGAGGTACATACAGTAGGGTGGCAGGAGGGACAAAGCAGAGCCTAAGTGAGGGGCAGGTGCATGTGGAGGTGTGCAGGAGGCACTGTGGGAGATATGGACGGGGAGGACGCAGGCAGGAGGGTAAGAGGTGCCAGAGGTTGAAGGAGGTAGAAGGCTCACAGAAAAGTGGGAGCTTGCTGGAGGAAAACGGGCTTTTGTACAGGGCCACAAGTTCAGATAGACTGAGATAGTCTGGGGCTAGACATCTGTCTTAGCACTCAGGACAACTGCCTGCCCCTGCACAGGCTGGAAATTTGAATTGATGCATCCACATCACTTCACAACAATCTACAACTACAGATCTGGTGCTTTCTTCTGACCTATCTAGGTCCAGGAGTACACTTGCTACTTTGAATATACACATTGGCCAAAGAGCCACTCACAGAGAAGTGTAATGATGTTTAAGAGTGGGTTGTTAATACTAATAGAGAAGAATATGGATTCTGTGTATGGTGTTTGGAGAACTGAACACTGCAAAGAGGCTCTGGTGAGAGTGGGATTCTAAACAGGGTTTTGAGGGGCATCTGGGGAAGGTAGGAGTCTTAAAAGAAGTCAAGGGAAGCCTTAGGGTGGAATGTGAGGGGAATGGACCAGACTAAGGAAGACAGCAGGTGCCTGGTAGAGCCTGAAATGGAGGTTTGAGGTGTCAGCATGGGAGTCTGGATAAGAGGGTGGGTTGGTAATCAGGGGGAGGGGGGAGGGAATAGGGGTTTTTTTTTTTTTGGAGGGGAAACC
>JADRCD010000251.1:0-10589 GCA_019843815.1 Montemys delectorum
GGGGGCCAGATCCACTCAGAAATACCCAGGTCAGTTAACACCAGAGATGGCAAGAGCCAATCAAAAGAACATAAGCTAGAGAACTCAATGCACTTTGGCACCATCGCGATACAGTTTTCTCACCAAAGCAAGCTCTGAATACTTTAAAACTCCTGAAAAGCAAGATTCTGACCTAAAATCCCATCTCACAGAGATGATAGAGGTCTTTGAGGGGAATATAAATAACTCCATTAAAAAAATTACAGGAAAACACAGGCAAACAGATAGAAGCCCTTAGAGAGGAAATAAAAGAATCCCTTAAAGAAAAACAGGAAAATATAATCAAGTGGGTGAAAGAAATGAACAAAACTGTCTAATATCTAAAAATGGAAATAGAAACAATAAAGAAAACACAAATGGAGGCCACTCTGGTGATGAACAACTTAGGAAAGAGATCGGGAGTAACAAATATAAGCATCACCAACGGAATACAGGAGATAGAACAGAAAATCTCAGACATAGAAGATATTATAGAAGATATTGACACATAGGTCAAACAAAATGCAAAGTGTAAAAAACTCATAACATAAAACATCAAGGAAATTCAGGAGTCATTGAAAGGATCAAACCTAAGAATAATAGAAATAGAAGAGAGTGAAGATTCCCAGCTCAAAAGGCCAGAAAATATCTTCAACAAAATTATAGAAGAAAACCTCCCTATCCTAAAGAAAGAGATGCCCATAAATGTACAAGAAGCCTACAGAACACCAACAGATTGGACCAGAAAAAGTTTTCCCAGCAAATAATACTCAAAATACTAAACAAACACAAATCAAAACACAAAACAAGGAAAGAATATTCACAGCTCTCAGCAGGGAAAGTCAAGTAAAATATAAAGGCTGGACTATCAGTATTACACCTGACTTTTCAAAAAAGACTATAAAACCCAGAAGGTCCTGGACAGATGTCATGCGGACCCTAAGAGAACAAAAATCCAGTCCAGGCTATTATATCCAGCAAAAACCTCAATCACCATAGATGGAAAAACTAGTATATTCCATGAAAAAGGCAAATTAAAAAAATATATTTTTCTACTAATGCGGCCTACAGAGGATACTGGAAACAAAACTCCAACCCATGAAGGGTAAAAACACAAAAGATTTGAAAATCTAACAAATCCAAAAGGAGAAAATCACACACAAACACAGCTGTGTGCACACACATGCATGCACAAGTGCACACACACATGCACTCATAATACCACATGCAAAAACAAAAATAACAAGAGCCAATAATCACCTGTCTTTCATATCTCTCGGTATCAATGAACTCAGTTCCTCAATAAAAAGAAATAAGCTAGCAGACTGGATACACAAGCAGGATCCAGCATTTTACACATGTAAGAAACACACTTCAATAGCAAAGACAAAAACTACCTCAGAGTAAAGGTCTAGAAAAAAACTTTTCCATACAAATGGTCCTAAGAAAAAAGCTGCTATGGATATTGTAATATCCAGTAAAACAGACATTCAATCAAAAGTTATCAAACAAAGTGGTGAAGGACACTTTATATTTATAGAGGGGGAAAATCTAGAAAGAGGAAGACTCAATTCTGAACATATATACCCTAAATGCAAGGGCAGCCAAATTTGTAAAAGAAATTTTACCAAACCTAAAAATACAAATTAACCCTCACACATTAATAGTGGGAGGCTTCAATACCCTACTCTCACAAAAGAACAGGTCACTTAAACAGAAACAAAACATAGAAATTGTGAAATTAACAGGAGTTATGAATCAAATGAATTTAATATATATCTAAAGAACATTTCATCTCAAAATAAGAGAATATACCTTCTTCTCATCACATTATAGAACTTTATCCAAAATTGACCATATAATCAGTCACAAAATAAGACTCAACAGATCCAAGGAGATTGAAATAATTCCATGCATTCTATCAGATAACCATGAAATAAGGCTGCTCAACAAGAAAAACAACAGAAATCCTACACACTCATTGAAACTGAACAGGTCTCTACTCCATAATAACTTGGTCAGACAAGAAATAAAGAAATTAAAGACTTTAAAGAATTTAACAAAAATGAAGGCAATGCACACCCAAACTTCTGGGACACAATGAAAGTAATGCTATGAGGAAAACTCATAGCAATAAGTGCCTTCACAAGGAAATTGGAGAGATCCCATACAAGCAACATAACAACACAATTGAAAGTTCTAGGAGAAAAAGAAGCAAGCACACACCAGAGGAGTACACAACAGGAAAATAGTCAAACTCAGGGCTAAAATCAACCCATTGGAAACAAAGACAACAATACAAAGAAACAACAAAATTAAGAGCTGATTCTTTGAGAAAATCAACAAAATAGAAAAAGCCTTGCCGAAACTAGCTAATGGGCATACAGACAGTATCCAAATTAGCAAAATCAGAAATGAAAAGTGAGGCATATGTACCACATCTATACAATGGAGTAGTACTCAGCTATTAAAAACAATGAATTTATGAAATTCTTAGGGAAATGGATGGATCTTGAGAATATCATCCTGAGTGAGGTAACCCAATCATAAAAGAACACTCTCTGATAAGTAGTTATTAGCCCAGAAGTTCGGAATACAGCAAGAACAACCCACAAACCACAAGAAACTCAAGAAGAAGGAAGCCCAAAATGTGGACATTTCATTCCTTCTTAAAAGACGGAATCAAATACCCACGGAAGGAGTTACAAACACTAACTATGGAGCAGAGACTGAAGGAAGGACAAGCCAGCCTGATATAGCTGTCTCCTGAGAGGCTCTGACAGTACCTGACTAACACAGATGTAGAGGCTCACAGCCATCCATTGAACTGAGTACACGGTCCCCAATGAAGGAGTTAGAGAAAGGACCAAAGGAGCTGAAGGGTTTGCAGGCCCTTAGGACGAACAACAACATGAACTAACTAGTACCCTCAGAGCTCCCAGGGACTCAACCACCAACCAAGGACTATACATGATGGGACTGATTGTTCTGGCAGCATGTGTATAGTAGAGGATTGCAAATTCAATCACCAATGGGAGGAGAGGCCCTTGGCCTTGTAAAGGTTCTGTGCCTCAGTGTATGGGAATGCCAGGGCCAATAAGTGGGAGAGGGTGGAGTGGCAAGCATGGGGAGGGGACAGGTAACGGGGGTTTGTTCTTATTTTTGTTTGTTTGTTTGTTTGTTTGTTGGAGGGGAAACTGGGAAAGGAGAAAGCATATGACATGTAAATAAAAAAAGTAATAAAAAATCAAAAAAAAAGAAGAAAAGTGAGGCATAAAAACAAAAACAGAGGAAAATGAAAAAAATCTTCAAAACATATTACAAAGCCTATACTCAACAAAACTAGATAATCTAGATGAAATAGATGATTTTCCAGACAGATAATACCTACCAAATTTAAATCAACATCAGGTAAACTCTGAACATTGCCATTGCCCCTAAGAAAATAGAAGTAGTCACTAAAAAGCTCCCAAATGTGGAAAAAACCCAGAGCCAGATGATTTTAGTACAGAACTTCAAAGATCTAATAGCAATACCCCACAAAATAGAAACAGAAGCAACACTACCTGATTCATTCTCTGCAGCCACAGTTACTCTGATACCTAATCCACACAAAGACCCAAAAAAGTAAGAAAACTTAAGGCAAATTTCACGTGTGAATATCAGTGCAAATACACTCAATAAAGTGATAGCAAACCAAATCCAAGAATACATCAAAATCATCATTCAAGTAGGCTTCATCCCAGGGATGGTTAAATATACCAAAATCCATCAACATAATTCACTATGTAAACAAACTCAAGAAAAAAGTCATATGATCATCTCACAAGATACTGAAAAACCTTTCAGAAAAATATTTTTCTGGTTAAAAGTCCTAGAGAGCAGAATGGCTGAGAAGCACCTAAAGAAATGTTCAAAGTCCTTAGTGATCAGAGAAATCAAAATCAAAAGGATAATGAGATTCCACAGTACACCCATCAGTAAGGCTAAGATCAAAAACTCAGGTGACAACTGTTGGTGAGGATGTGGAGAAAGAGAAACATCCTCCATTACTAGTGGGATTGCAAACTGGTAAACCACTCTGGAAATCAATCTAGATGTTCCTCAGAAAATTAAAAATAGATCTACCTGAAAACCCAGCTATAACACTCTTGAATGTATACCCAAAAGAATGCCCCAACATGCCAGACTGGCACATGCTCTACTTTGTTCATAGTGGCCTTATTTGTGATAGCCAGAAGCTGGAAACAACCCAGATGTCCCACACACAAAAAAAAAAAAAAAAAAAAAATGGATACAGAAAATGTGGTTCATTTACACAATTGAATCCTATTCAGGTACTAAAAATGAGGACATCATAAGTTTTGCAGGCAAATGGATGAAATTAACAAATATCATCCTGAGAGTGAACTCAAACTCAAAAGGACATGCATGCATGGTATGTACTCACTAATAAGTAGATATTAGCAAACACACACACAATATCCAGGATAAAATCCACAAAACTTAAGAAGGTTAACAAGCTGAAGGGCCCAAGTGAGGATGCCTAACTCCCACGTAGGAGGGAGAAGAAAGCAATCACAAGGGGGAAAGGAGGGAGGGACCTGGGAAGGAAAGTGGATGAAGGGGAAGACAGAAGTATAATCTGATATTGGGTGGGGGAAAAGGACGGAAGCCCTGAGGGGCAGCTGAAAGAGTGGAAACAGGCAATCTGGGGAGGTAGGAGTTTGGGGAGGACACTCAAGAATGTACCAAAGACCTACAGTGTGCTACAGGGGGAGAAGGAACTTGAAGAGCCCACCTCCAGCAGAAAGATACAGCATCAAGTGAGGGATAGGGTTGCCATTCCACAGTCAAAACTCTGACCCATAATTGTTTTTGTCAGAAAGAACTGCAGGGATGGAAATGGAGATGATCCTGAAGAAAAGAAGGTCCAGTGACAGGCACAAAGGGACATCCAGCTGCAAGGGAGGTCCCAAGGCCTGACACTATTACTGAGGCTATAAGAGTCCTCACAAAAAGGGACCTATCATAAGCGTCCTCTGAAAGACTCAGCAAGCAGCTGAAAGAGTCAGATACAGATATTTGTACTTAGCCAAACTCTACCTAGCAGCTGACTCAGACAGATACAGATACCAACAGCCAAACAGTGGATGGAGCTTGGGGATTCTTACAGAAAATAAGAAAAGGGGTTGTGGGTCCTGAACTCCACAGGAAGAGCAACAACTCAGACTCTTTGGCCTCTAAGAGTCTGGACCAACAACCAAAGAACACACATGAGCTAGATCTAGACTTCCCCACACATATGTAGCAAATGTACAGCATGGCCTTCATTGGGTCCTGAAAAATTGGAGTGAGGGCTATCCAAAAGCAGTTGTCTATATTGAACTAGTAGGGCTGCTTTGTCTGGCCCTCAGTGGGAGAGGAAGCATCTAGCCTATCAAAGACTTGAAGGGTCAGGGTGGGGGAATACCCAGTGGGACCTCATCCACCCATTATAAGGAGATGGGGAAAGGATTGTGGGAAAGGGTGACCAGGATAGAGGCAGTAAGAGGGATATAAAGTGAATAAGTAAAAATAATAATAATTTAAAAAACAAGTGGGAACTCATTAAACTGAAAAGATTCTCTAAGGCAAAGGACACTGACATCAGAAAAGGGGCAGCCTATAGATTGGAAAGAGATTTTATAAACTCCACATTCAGTAGAAAACTAATATCGAAAGAATATGACAAGCTCAAAAACTAGATATCAAAAAATAATCACCCATTTGAAAAATTGGGGTACAGATCTGAACAGAGAATTCTGAATAGAGCAATCTCAAATGACTGAGAAACAAAGAAATGTTCAACATCCTTAGCTATCAGGAAAATACGAATCAAATGTACTTTACAGTTCCATCTTATACCTGTCAGAATGGCTAGCATCATTAACACACATGACAAATTATACTAGCAAGGAAATACTCTCAATTACTTGTAGAAGTGAAAACTTGTAAAACAACTATGGAAATCAACACGGTAGTTCCTCAGAAATTTGGGAATCAATCTTCCTCAATACTCAGCTATACTACTCTTAGACATATACCCAAAAGATGATGCATCCTACCATAAGGACACTAGCTCAATTATGCTCATTGCTGGTCTATATATAACCAACCACTGAACACAATATAGGAATCTGCCTATCAACAGAAGAGTGGGTAAATAAAATCTGGTACATTTACACAATGGAGTATAAGTAAGCAGTATAGAAAACTGATAGCATTTCTTTAAGTGCTTCTCAGCCATTCAAGATTGCTCAGTTGAGAATTTTCTGTTTAGCTCTGTTCCCCATTTTTAATACTGTTATTTAGTTCTCTAGAGTCTAATTTCTTGAATTCTTTGTATATCTTGGAAATTAGCCCTCTATTGAATATAGGGTTGGTAAAGATCTTTTTTCCAATCTATAGGTTGCCATTTTGTCCTATTGACAGTGTCCTTTGCCTTACAGAAGTTTCTCAATTTTATAAGGTCTGATTTGTCAGTTCTTGATCTTAGAGCATAAGCCATTGGTGTTCTGTTCAGAAAATTTTCTCCTGTGTCTATGGGTTCAAGGTTCTTGTCTACTTTTTCTTCTTACATTCATCATATCTGGTTTTATGTGGAGGTCCTTGATCCACTTGGATTGATCTTTGTACATGGAGATAAGAATGGGTCAATTTACATTCTTCTACATTCTGACCACCAGTTGAACCAGCAACATGTGTTAAAACTCCTGTCTTTTTCCACTGGATGGTTTTACTTTCTTTGTCAAAGATCAAGTGGCCAAAGGTTTGTGGGTTCGTTTCTGGGTCTTCAACTCTATTCCACTGATCTACCTGCCTGTCTCTATACCAACACCATGCAGTTTTTATCACTATTGTTCTGTAGTATAACTTGAGGTCAGGGATGGTGGTTCCCCAAGAAGTTATTTTATTGTTGATAATGGTTGTCATCCTTAGTCATCAGGGAAATGCAAATCAAAATGACCCTAAGAATTCTATCTTACTACAGTCAGAATGGCTAAGACCAAAAACTCTGGTGACAGCAGATACTGGCTAGGATGTGGAGAAAATGGAACAGTACTCCATTGCTGGTGGGATTGCAAGCTGGTACAACTTTGGAAATCAGTCTGGCACCTCCCCAGAAAACTGGAAATAGTTTTACCTGAGGACTCAGCTATACCACTCCTGGGCATATACCCAGAAGATTCTCCAACATGTAACAAGAACACATGCTCCACTATGTTCAGAGCAAGCATATTTAAAATAGCCAGAAGCTGGAAATAATCCAGATGTCCCTCAACAGAGGAATGGATACAGAGAATGTCGTACATTTACGCAATAGAGTACAACTCAGCTATTAAAAACAATGACTTCATAAAATTCACAGGTAAATGGATAGAACTTGAAATATCATCCTGTGTAAGGTAATCCAGTCACAAAACAAACAAACACACACACACACACACACACACACACACACACACATTATGTACTCACTGATAAGTGGATAATAGACAAAAAAAGAAGTTCAGAATATCCACGATACAACTCACAGACCATATTAAATCCAAGAAGAAAGAAGAACACACCAAAGTGGATACTACAGTTCTACTCAGAAGGGGAAGAAAATAATCTCAGGAAGTATATATAGAGAAATCTGGGAGGGAGATAGTAGAGGAAGGGGAAAAGGGAGGCTGGTTCAGATATGGGAGAGGATGAGAGAGAAGTACAGAGGATCAGGAAATTGAAAAGAGGAGAGTAGTAGTGGGGAAGGAGAGCTGGGGGTTACCACTAGAAAGTCCCAGATGCCAGGCACCCAACAGATTCCCAGAACCCAACAGGGAGGACACTACCTGACATACCCAACAAAGGGGAGATAGAATCTGTAGAGACCATATCCAGTGGATAGGCAAGTCTCCCCCCAAGTCTAGGAATGGGGTTACCCACCCACCTCAAAAATATTAATCCAAAGTTTCTCCTGTCAAATCAAAATGCATGGACAAAGAATGGAGCAGAGCCCCAGTCACTGAGCCGACCACCCAGGACTCAGCAGCCTCCCCCTCGAGCCTCCTCGCTTCCGGACGCTCTGTCCCCCCTGCCCGCCTTCTCCAGCAGCCACCTTCCGCAGGCCGTTTCCACCGAGGAAAAGGAATCGTATCGTATGTCCGCTATCCAGAACCTCCACTCTTTCGACCCCTTTGCTGATGCAAGTAAGGGTGATGACCTGCTTCCTGCTAGCACTGAGGATTATAACCATATAAGAATTCAACAGAGAAACGGCAGGAAGACTCTCACAACTGTCCAAGGGATGATTACGATAAAAAGAAACTAGTGAAGGCATTTAAGAAGATATTTACCTGCAATGGTACTGTAATTGAGCATTCAGAATATGGAGAAGTAATTCAGCTACAGGGTGACCAGCGCAAGAATATATGCCAGTTCCTGATAGAGATTGGACTGGCTAAAGACGATCAGCTGACGGTTCATGGGTTTTAAGTGCTTGTGGCTCTCTGAAGCTTAAGTGAAGATTTCCTTGCAATGGGTAGAATTTCCCTTCTGTCCCTTGTCACAAGTTTAAAAACCTCACAGCTTGTATAATGTAATCATTTGGGGTCCACTTTTGACTTGGACTAGTGTAACTCCTTCATGCAATAAACTGAAAAGAGCCGTGCTGTGTAGTCTTGAAGTCCCTCTTTTAAACGGGTTAAGCAGTAAGCCCTGGCAGTGTCCACCCTGAAACAAAGCAATAACAACCAAGCCAAGAATCCCAGAGATCACAGGAGGCAATGTCTAACCTTGGGATTCCCTCTACAGAGTCTCCTGCCCTAGGAAGAGTGTCACCACTTGAATAGCCCAGCTGAAGACAGAATGGGTAACACTACCCCAGCTATGTCACTAGAGGGAGTCTCTGGCAGTAAAAACAAGCCCTGGTGTCTGACCAGGGAGAGTTCAGAAAGGGCCATCTTTCCAGAGAAGTCATGAACATCTAGCTCACGACCAGGGTGATCTTTTTAAGCAGATCTATCCTAGCCAGGGAATGTTGAAACATGAAGGGTGAGGCCAGCCTGTCATCAGTTAAACACGACAAGGGAACAAATGCCAAGCTTTGATCGTGTGGTTAGCTGTAGAGGCTTCAGTACAAGCCACTGCCCAGTGCCATGTGAAGGAATAAGCTGGTCTTTTGGTTTTCTTTTCCCCTTTGGTTTTAATGTTATGTAATGTATTTAAATCCTTATTTAAATAAAGCTTGTTTTCAGAAATTAAAAAAAAAAAAGAATGGAGCAGAGACTGAAGGTAAGAACATCCAGAGACTGCCCCACCTAGGGATCCATCCCATCTGCAGACACCAAACCCAGACACTTGCTGATGCTAAGAAGGACTTACTGACAGGAGCCTGATATAGCTGTCCACTGAGAGGCTCTGCCAGAGCCAGACCAATACAGATGCAGATGCATACAGCCAAACATCTGACTGAGCACAGGGCCCCCAATCAAGAAGTTACAGTAAGGACTGAAAGAGATGGAGGGGTTTTCAAGCCCATAGTAAGAGAGACATATCAACGAATCAGACCCCCCCAAAACTCCCAGGGACTAAACCACCAATTAAAGAGTACACATGGGGGGAACCATGGCTCTAGCTAAATATGTAGCAGAGGATTGCCTTATCAGGCAACACTGGGAGGGGAGCCTCTTGGTCTTGTGGCAGCTCAATGACCCAGGTTAGGGGAATGATAGGGTGCTGAAGCAGGAGTAAGTGGGCAGTCGGAGGAGAATCCTCATAGAGACAGGGGGAGTTGGGAGGGGATAATCTGTTTGTGAAGGAGAAACTGGGGAAGGGGTAACATTTGAAATGTCAATAAATAAAATAATCAATAAAAAATGAAAATTGTTACAAAATTTACAGATGATTAAATAGGAAAAGAAAAATATCATACTTAGTAGAGAAACCCACACCCAGAAGATAACTATGGTGTGCCTGTATTTCTAAGTGGATGTTAGCAGTTAAATAAAGGATGACTAAGGTACAATCTATAGACATAGAAATGTTAGATAAAGAGAAGTGGTATAGAAATAACACATGGATGAGTCTCTGTGCCAAGAGGAAATCTAGTAAGCTTTATGGGAAACAAGGGTTGAGGTGTAGGAATGAGAGCAAGATGATGAGGTATGGGAAGTAGAAGGAAAGAGCAAAAGGAAAGACAGCTGTAATTCGGGAGACTTTACAGAGTGGTTTTGAAGGCTAGTGCAGTGAATACTTCCTGGAATCTATGAAGGTGATCTTAATAAAACCTCTTAGTAGTGAGGGATATGGAGTCTCTACAGGCCACCAAAGCAAGGCTTACCACAAAGCAAGGCTTTTGATGGCAGACTTGGATTGCATAAAACTGAGTTTTTGGCCAAGAAGTACACATGGAAAGTCCCAAACAAACCAAGCTACTGCTAAGAAAAAAAGTTGCTCTTTCCAAACTGACAGTGGAGCTCAATTTCAAGGATAACAGCCACACAACTCGTTGAACATGGAGAAATTGAGCCTCTGACAAAATGGAG